>WSXT02027219.1:0-13875 GCA_011762715.2 Neuroterus valhalla | reverse complement strand
ATTAAAAATCCGGCTGCAGACGGTAGGGGTTTTCAGAGATTTAAAAATCCCACAGGATTGAGTACGTCAGGCATTGCCTGGAGGCTTATTATGAGAGTTGGGGTTATTGCGGATTTTCGGGAAGGGATTTGAGTTGAAGGGTTCAATGTCTGACGATCTCCTGTGGGAGGGGGTAATATTGATATAAAAAAACCCGAAAAGGGTATACATGGAGTGATAAATCTAAATCTTAATCTAAATCTACTAAAAAACATTAGTCATTGCATTTATGTAATCAAGAAATTTTTAGGGCCAACCACACTGGGGCATCGAGTCTGAAAAATCTGTGTTACCTACCAAATCGATCGCTGCAGGAGTTTTCTGATCTTCTGAAGTAAGACATTAACAGAAATTACTTATACGACTCAAAATATTTTCAGATTGGTATTATTCCGAGGGTGGTTTCATGGGACAAGGGGGTCATCAGAACTGCAGAACTTCCAGAACTGCAGAATTTCTTTCGTCTTTTCAATTACGCAGAAATCCAAAAATGACCAACACCCCGCCAATTAAATTTAGATCAATATCACATCAAAGGTAGTTCCCTGTGGCTGTTTACCATCATCGCTTGGGCCGTGAAGTTTTTTGGAAAATCCGTGTTGGCAACCTCTCTGATTACTGCAGAAATTCTTGGATCTTTTGAGCAGGGTATAAATGAAAATTTGTAACACCCTTCAGAGTTAATTCAGATCGGTGTCACTCCAAGAATGCTTACATAGGAAAGTTATTAGATCATTTATCGGGTCGTTGATTTGTTCAAAAGAGCAGTGGTGATAACTTCTCTGAAAGTTGCGGAAATTCTTCGATCTTCCTAAGTAGGGAAAAATTTGTCACTTTCTAACACCCCACAAAATGAATTGAGAGTGGTGTCACTCTGACGGTGGTATCATGTAGATGTTGTACCATCACCGCTCGGGACATTAGGTTTGTAAAAAAGCCAAAGTGTCAATTACACATTTTAGAAATACATCAGTTCGTTAATCTTATGAAGTATAAGAAAATATGAAATTCCTATCAGCGAGATAAGTAAATTAAGATTTTTCCCACTTCGATGATGGTTTCTTGCGGATGTTATAGCATCATCTTTCTTTGGTCGTTAAGCTATTCAGAAAGCCCGTGGCGCTAACTACTTTAAGAACTGTAGAAATTGTTCAATCTCCCTGAGTAGAAAAAAATGGAAAATTCACAACATCCTACAGAGCAAATTCAGATCGGTGTAACACGGAGAATCGTTGAGTAGGAAATTTGTAACATCATCCCTTGGGTCATTGGGTTTTTCAAAATAACCGCGGGCCCAACTACTTTCAGAACTAGATGAGTTCTTTAATCTGTCCAAGTAAGGGGAAATTATAAATTTCCAACAACCTGCAATGCAACTTCAGATCGGTGTGACTCCGAGAGTGGTTTCATGCGTATGTTTTACACGGAGAAACCCAAACACCAATGGTTGATGTTTGCTGGAAAAAAAATCGCCAAACACCGCTGAACTAATAAAAACATGCGCATTGGCGTGATTCTTTATTATATTGCAAATTGTCAATGTGACTTGGTGAGTGCCGCGCACGCACTAACTATTAATGCGTGTAAACTATGTCCAGTGACGCGCACAAACAACTCAGTCGTGTTTTTTTCTTTTTTGCTTAAGACATCACTGGACACTGCGGAAACACTGATGAATCGTACGTGGACACTTATAAATGGCGCGTACCCAGCGTGCAGTTGTGCCTGGACGTTTTTTTCAAGTTAAACACGACTGAGTCGTGTCAAACGCAAGAATCAATGGTGTTTGGGTTCCTTCGTGTACCAAGGCTTGGGTCGTTGATTGCGGTGAAGCGTCTGGCAATCACAGGGAGTAACTGCATCGGTGAGTCAGATGATCCAAACCCCAATAATAATAACAGGACTGTCGCGCATTATTCAATCTAGCATTTCCCAATTCAAGTATATAATAAATATATCGTAAGCTTCTAAAAAGCATAGCCTTAAAAAAAATATTACTAACTCAACTTTCGTGTAAGAATAGTTCAAATGATAGGCGTTGGGATATGACAAAATAACATGCCCTCCTCACCAACGTAAAATATGTAAGTGGGAGAGAGAAGACGGGATTATTACCAAAAAGGCTCGATAAGGCGATGAGTCGAGTAAGTCACATAGTGCTTGTCAAAAAGTGCCTTCGACAAAGGCTTTATTTTGTGAAAAAACATTAAAAGAATTTTGATGTGTTTGAAGGTAAATATCATCAGTTCAATCACGAGACCCTACTCTATAATTCTTATTGGTTTCTATCTTGTTCATCATATCGGGTGAAAGGTTATAGGTTTACCCTCGACACCGGGTCATAAAATATTAGGCATTCATTCGGCAAGTTCCTTCAAATGCCTTACGGGGCTATTCAACTTTATAGTGAATGATAAGAAGGGAAGAAGATTTTTGTATATGAAATAAAAACAAGTACCCAGAAATAAAAGCAGGAATTCAGATTCCGGGATATTTGTTCATATCCTCTCCCTTCCACGGACTTCAGAGTCTTTACATAACCTCTCCCCTATTCTCCCACACATTTCACCACTAACTCAGAGGTAAGAGGGACCTACAGCTTAAGTGGGTTCCGAACCACCAAGAGCAACAGCTACGTGATAGTAAGAGAACCCCGAAAACCCTAGTCGTACCGTACCCACGACTTTCCGTGGATCGCTGGAGCTCTTCCAGAGTGCGGAGCGGGAATCAAACCCACAACTGGCCGAAGTAAATTCAAAGCTCTGGCTCCCACGGCCAACTGTACGCTAACAGGAATTTGAACTGAATATTAGAAAATTCTTAATTATCCTCTCCCGTGTATCAGACCAATGTTGATTATTAATTAAACCAGTATATTGTGAAAGATTTTCCATTTCAATCGAACTCTTATGTATGTTCAGACCTGGTAATATCAGCCCGTCTGTAATAAAAAAAAAAGAAAGAATTTTAGTTCGCACATTCCCGGAGCTCGTGCAAGAAATAAGGTTCAAAAATATACCTCTGCAATACGATCCAATGGGAATTACAACAACTGAAGGAAAGAAAATTCATATTATGTAAGAGGATTAGTACGTGCTCATTTTCTGAACTATCTGACCAATGAAATGTAATTTGATTCAATGTCTGAGGGTTTCAGAATTATCCTCCGAGCAATCGTGATACTTTTTTGCATGGCAATTTCTGATAATTTGGATGCATACAAGAGCAATTTTCAAGCATTCTTATCAGCGATCTTGAAAACGAAAAATAAGCAATTTATACGCGAATCTTACTTTTTCATGAAACCGTCCACTATTTTGGATTTGCTGTCTTGAATATTACATTTATGTGACATCATATCAAACAAGTGATCTCAAAAACCACTAAAACATTTGTTGAAGCAAATTCTATATTTTTGTGGCAAAAACTTTTGCCATTTTGCATTCACCAGTTTGAATTTGGAATTCTTATTGCGAAACCCGTAATCGGCGACCTCATAAACCACTAAAAGCAAGTTTGTACGCGCATCCTTAACTTTTTCGTTGAAATCTCCCGCCATTTCTAACGTGCCATTTCAATTCTTGCATTTTTTCCATTAACTTCGTAATCAGGAACCGCAAAAACCACTCATCCGTAGAAAAAAGTCAGAGATCGTCAAAAGAAGTCCGGACTTCTGACGACTTATGACGAGAATGGTTACATTGATCGCCGGAAAACTACAGGAAAATGATAATTTCTTGGAAGAATAGTTAGAACTCGTCAGAACTTAGGACCTAAGGGATAATCTTTTTATAAAGGGCTTCGAATCATTAATATAGGCCGCAGTTAGTTTCCCTTCGCCCTCATTCTCTGAAGATACCTCACGCTCTTTCACGACTCCTGGACTATATCCAAATATTTCTTACCATAGTTGAGCATTTTGTGACATCTGACGAATGCCGACTTAGCACACATCAATTTTACGCGGAAAAAATTAAGTTTTCCCAAAGTGAATAGCACTACTTTGAGAGTAGAGAACCCAACCTACCTATAACTGAAGATAATTGGAACCTGACTAAGGCCGCACGCCCTGTCCAACTAAGCTATTCCACGCTTGGATTTTTGGGTACAAATCTTAAGTAAGCTCTACATGGTCAGGGCAACAGCTTAGTAAATATAAATATAAAATGGTGGTTCAACGACCGCAGGATCTCCTGGCAGCGACTGCCATTCAGAAAAAAACACTGGCTTACAGTAGAACCACGATTAACTACACCTATGGCCACGTCTCATTGCTATGAGCTGGCGAAACCCACGCGTGTATTCAGCACACGAAGCGACTAAAGAATGCTTGATCTCTGCATCTATTTGGCAAGTGCCGCGGCATGTTTCTGACATGCGGGTGTTATACGGATGTTACGAACCAGTAGAGGCATCACACCTCCGAGAGCACCGATGACAATGCCAATAATGTATCACAATATTTCGGGTAGAGTTGCTGCAACTCTCTCATAAGGCCTTTGTATCTCTTCTTCTTTCAAATCTCCTCGATTGTGATGTCTTAGTCGGCCCGAACCGAGAATTTGATCACAAACATAGTTCGCTTCTGTTTTTCAAGGGGCACGATATCAGGTCTCGTGTGTTGAATAGGGACTATTTAGGAACGCATTGTTTCTGTCGTCCCTGCATGAATAGGATAGTTGGATATTATATGTCGTAGGTCCCAGGGAGTTATAACACGTCCTGCACCTATCGTTGGAAGCTTTTTGACGTAGACAATGGTTGATCTGTTACAATTTCGTAAAATGATCCGTGTATTACCTTTTCTTTTTTGTGTTTAAGGAGCTTTTTGGCCTCAGCTTTCTTCACCTGTACTTTTTGAGTAAGGAATCTTGATGAAGCTTCGTAGAGGGATGCTCTTTTTCCATCCATTTCGTGATTCTTGACAAATTCCAGGAGAGAATTTCTACCGTTCGCGACGATGTAGGCTGTGTTCAGAATAATTCGGTTGAAAATACATGTTGGTCGCAGATATCTTGTTCAACACCTTAGCCGGGGTCTATTCAGCTTTCGGCATGGTTCTGGAGGTTTCAGCTTGAGGATTTTTCCTCCAGGACCATCTCTAGATTTTCGTCTGCGATTGCTAAAGTTTCGTAATAGTATTCAGCAGAGACCTTTTGCACAAGGACCATCAATACGCAATCTGAGGACACGTTCAGTGGCTTTGTTATGGGCCCGTCGCATAGTGGTCCAGAAATCAGAAAAGCTGGTCAAAACCCTTGAACATGTAATAATCATGTTGAAATGTACATACCCGAAAGTTTTTGGGGTCGCTGGATTCGAAAATGATATTTCTTTTTCAAAATTCAAAAAGGCGACTAACTTGAATAAATAGGTAGAGTATGGAATGAAAATCAACTTTTATCTACGTTTTTGGGGTCCCTGAATCTAAAAATATTTGTTCTTCAAAATTCAGAGTGGCGGGAACAAAAGTGGATTTTCATCCCATGCTCTATTTTTCTATGCAAGTCGGACGCCATTCTGTGTCCGCCATTTCGAATTTTGAAAAACAAATATCATTTTTCAATTCAGCGACCACAAAAACTATTTTGAACCACTATGCCAGTGCGTGTATAAGTTTTTGTCACAAAAAAATGTATAATACCTTGTAAAACTTTTAACTTAGCTTTTTTAACCACCTTTTCCGATTTCTGGAACACTGTGCGCCGGTTCGATTATAAAGGAACCGAACCGAATCATATACATATAGTGTAAAATATGAAGTGTAAAAAATAATAATTTCTATTATTTTATTTATTAGGAATGGAAATTGGAGTGTATATAAATGATAATTCTCTACACTTTGCATGATTCACTATCGAATAGTTTTCGTATGGCTACTAATGATAGAAAATACAAAATATATGACTTTCATTGAGGATTTATATGTTTTTTGATTCACAGGTTTTGGAAGTTTTGAAATTAGCAGTCATGCGAAGAATTCAGGACGAAGAAAAGAGCAATAACAGTGCGTGGTTAAGAAAAGCCCTGATCTACGACTGGAGAGTTATTGATGTTTTATTAAAGGTTGTTGAATACAGGTATGTGTAATTAGAAGAACTTTTTTTGTACGTCTATGCGGAAGAAATTAGTATTTCATAATATTATTTTTAACAGTAATCAATATCGCTATCAGATTGTCGAGAGCCTTATAGACTTCGCTTCTACTCTTATGAATGTCGAGATGAAAATGTTGCATGAGGAAGTTCTCCTAGCAGAAATGGGAGTCAGAATTGTTCAAAAGATTGCCAAGAAAGTAACAATATCTGGAAAATATATTCTACAGCTTTTATCTGACAAAATATTGAACAGTGGAAGTTCTGTTTCCCAGTATACAGGTGATATATTTCATCATATATGCAATTGCCAGTTTGACTTTTAATTTTATAGTTCTATTCAAGTTATAGTAAAATCACTTTTCAAAGGCCTGGTCTATCTAAATATTCATTTATAGACTGCTTAGCTTTCATCTGCCGAAAGTTGATGACGACAGTCTTGGAGAACAAAATATTAGTGGTGGGTTTACTAGAGCAGTTACTATCCATACCAGGAGGTGTAGCGATACAAGTTCTTTACGCAATACTTCCTTTGATAAAGATATCGAACTCGATAAGAGATACTCTTGTCATCGTACTAAGGAAAGCATTAACGACAAGAGATACTCATACTCGCCAAATGGCTGTGCTTGGCTTCCTACAGTTACTAACGAATCTCAAAGTGTCTTCACTAAATGCCTTGAGCCAAGGAAACTGCTCTTCTTCTAACATGTCCACATCCACTGCTTCTGTTCTGACAGAGGTTTGTAAAAGCACAATTTCGATCTTATAATCTGATGAAATCTCACAAAACATGGAAATACTTTCTTCTTCTGCAGGCAACTCTCGAAAAAGTAATGTGCAACGTTCCTCAGGATCCCCACTATAACCTGTCTCTTTGCCAAGAGCTATTGTCTATATTGAGAAGATGCTTCATTTACGATTGTCGAGTGCGTCTCTATTTGTACGAAGGTAAACCTAATCACAGTTTTTAATATGCCTGTCTTTTATTGGAGTGAAATCCGTACAAATTACTAATGCCACTATTTTATTACATCAATCGCGAATGCAATTTATTTTACTCTGTTTTAAAAATTGTTTTCAAATTTCTTCGCTTATTGGGTAGGATGAATGTGATGAACGCTCTCGCTTCTTTTAATGCAAAATAAGACTTTTACCGCCGTCCAAAGTTGATTAACCTGAGCTTCGTTTTCTCTGAAACAAATAATATTTTCGCAACACCGGCCTCTGAAGTTGCACTTTATCCTAGTATCAATAATATGGGAAGTGACTCTTCTAACAGTAGAGATTTCACCCTGTGTGAAGTCGCTACTTTACACACAGGTCACTATTATCGCACATGCCCAATTCAGAGAAGCAATTTCAAGCACGGGTTGCGAATCTTGAAACCCTAAAACCTGTAGCGCCTTCTGAGGGAGCAGCCCTCACTCCAGTTTCCAAGTGACACAGGCCTAGTGCTCCTGTTACTATTTAGGAGCAGCGTTTTGCGTGTAACTTTCTGAGTCAGTTGTTACAAAAAATAGTTTGTGATACATGTGCGTACCGATTAATAACTACTCTTGTATTTGCAGCACCACACTCGTTGCTATAACCTGTTTGCGCACTATTCTGTTTCAATCAAACTTCTAGCTCGTAATTTAACAATGACGTATGTTGTGACCATGTTTTATTTTTGGGTCGAATAATCATTTTTTGTTAACTTGTTATGCCTCCTAAAAAATCGTTAAAATGATGATTGTGACCTTCTGTTATACCATTTATATTCATGAGCGCGAAAGAGATACTCTCATGTGCTATCTACTAGATGTTACACGTGCGCTTATGCTCCCTCATAGCTGGTTTGATTTGGGCACTGGATCATATCGGAAAATCGTTCCAAAAAACAAACGAAAACACTGCGTGTGTAAAAACTCCGTCAAGCACCTACATTCATTCAAATATATTATTTTTAAATCTGAAATGTAATCAAACTTTTAAATTTACAAACTGTTCGACAGTTAGTTATAATTTTAGTAATGAAAGTACATTTTTATAGAAGCAATGTTCTTGAAACAAGATAATTAATTACTGCAAAAAAATATTCTGGATCACTCCAATAAATATTAGTTTTTTTGGTTTAAGATTTTCATGAATCTTCGAGAAGGATGAAAAAAGATAAAGAATTATCTGGTGGGCCTGTAATTAAATAATTAGTTTTACAACGTACATTTTTGCAGTCGTGGGGCCTCACGACGAAGAAGACTCCAATTTTTCTGCACCATACAGAGGGCGTTTGATCAATTGATATCTGTTGTATCGACTTCATGATGAAGGAATAGTTGCAAAATTCATTCCGTGTAAAAATTCCGCAAAGGGTACGAGAATTCGAGTCAGTTTCATCGCAAGGCCCCAAGATCGAAGAAATGCACGTTATATTATTCGCCAGGAAAGTAGCACAATTAATAATATATAGTGACTAAACACACCTTCTAATACATTTGAGGTAGATTAATCTTCCATCCAGTTGTCCAAATGCTAATTTCAAAATTTTCACTAGCATGCTACGATAGTTTGATTGATGAAATCTTCTCTTATGAATAGAAATAATAATTATTTCACACGAAATAAGTTTTTGAAAAAATTGCGTGTCGTGGGACACGCGGCAGATGTGAATAACCCTTGTCGAATTCTTATCGTGATGTTCACGCGGTCTGGTTGCTTTGCTGCATTGATAGAGCTGTCGTCTGTATAAGTGTGCGTGTGTATAAGAAAGAGAGAAAGAAAGAGAGATAGACGTGAGCGCAAGCATGATAGTGGGAAGGGAGCAGCCAAGCTATAAAACAAGCTGTGTATAATGTATCCGAATTCGATTCACTTTCGTCGTGCAGGCCTAAAGGTGCAAAAACCAAGGTTATAGTATCGTATGACAGTAAAATAGGAAAATCAATAATTTTTCATTACATGGCAGAGGAAAGTTTTCATAACAGATAATTGAGCTTTCTCTCCGACAGGAAGGTTTCAAAAATTTATCCACGTAGTTTTTCTTACTACTATCTGACGTATACAATCGACCTTTCTCACTGTCTCGTACCCTCCAGTCATCTAATCGTAACCTTTCTTCCTCCTCACATGAACTATATCTCTAAATTACTCAAAAAATTTCAATACCAAAATAATATTTGATTTAAGAAAGCAGAATTCAGATCCCTCTTTCTCAAAAGGCTTGCTAGCGACCACATTCCTCCTTCTCTTTTAATTCCCTTCTACGAAGTACGTGACGGATTTTTCCTGTCTATATCGCATTGTACTGCGTGAAGATAATGCGAATCCGTCATTGCTAACGAATCAGTGCATCATAACTAAAACTATTTATACTAACTCACTCATCCTTTACTCAAATACTACCAAACTCCTGTTCATACTACTCTTTTTTTTGTACTTCATACCGTCTAATTTCTGTTTCTTTTTCCTTTCTCCCTACTATATCTCATATTTTTGACTAAGATCTCTCCCATTCCCCCTTTATTTCCGTTCTCACCCTCTGCTCCTGTCACCCCCACACAGTAGTTCAGGTTTGAACCACTGTGGACAAATTAAGCGACACGTCGTGATTCTACGCCGATCCGTTCTCTTCTTTGTTTAAATTATTTAGGTTGAAATTTCCAACAAGAATGTTCGTTGTTGGCTTAGGATCAGGTAAAATTGAATACAAGCCAAAATGGTAGTCATTTTCAGTGGATTTTATTAAATCTCTGAAGAACTCGAAAAAAATGTGTAAAAAAGAAAAAAGTCTCATTTTCTTAATTAATTGAAAACACTGCTTTCAGAATAAACTGCTATACTTACCTGATTCCTTTCTTACTGATCATTTTTCGCAACAATCCATGTCCAGACGAATTAACATACCGAGTTGAAAATCTGACGAATTATATAAAAGGCACTGGAGAACGTTTTTATGGTCCCTAATTTCTGAAATTTGAAAAAGAAAAATCTCCATGCAATTCCTTGAGAAAATCACTCATATTGTCTCCTATTCCATCCGTGCACGTACCATTTCATCCGTGCCCGTACCATTTCATCTTTAGCATCCTTACTCCCGATTACGTCAGTTCTAGTACTTTCTTTCTTAGTCTGCTTAACCCATCAAGCATCTCCTGTCTTTCTTACCATAGTTGCAGTACCGCACACTCCAGATGAACTCTTGGGATGCTCTCCTGTGTTAGTATCCATGTAAACTGTTATCAAACAACTGTTGCGGCCTATTTTTTCTTGTTTGGGAAAATTGTTATCTTCTAACGCATGTGTGTACAAAAAATTCATAAATGTAATATAATGGTTAGGTTATTCATATGCAACCTTCAGTTCACATATATGTTGTTTAGTGTCAGTTGCCATCCAGTCAGGTTGTATGGATTGTGTAATCCGATCCTTAGATTTTCTTTTCGCAGCTCATCGAAAAACTTGTTTGGCATTTACTGTGTAAAATTTATGACGGTCAGCTTCATTTTCCGGTTGTCTAGTTACGTTATAATGTAAATTTATGTTTGGAATCTTAAGGAAAGTGCTACGCGAACTGCTGGTATATGTATGTGCTCAAGCCTTGCTATTTGTACTTCAGATTCGACGACCAGAATCCTGCGTCGTTCATTTGATTGTATAGGGATTCGTGTAACTTTTTCACTTGAAATTTTGATAGATTTGTGACATAGAGTTGAAAAAGTTGGAGTAATTTACAATCTGATAGACTTTTGAGTTCAGGTGCAAAGTTACTGTTTTCCGTTTTCTAAATTCACGTGACTGTGCCATCTCTTCATAATCCTGTATTTGTTCTTGAAGAAAATTTTGAGAACTCAACAAATTTCGACCAAATGAAATTTTAACTGTTTTTTCATTGTAGGAAAATCTTATGAAACAACGTGGAAATTTACAATCTCTTGAGTTCAGTTTCATTGGGTTTGAAGTGAAAATGGTTTTTTGTGTTATTTTCACGATCTCCACAGATTCATGTTCTGATACAAGCAGATTTTCGTCTCAAGAATCAGGTCTAATGAACCTTGTTCCGCAGTAGATAATGGATACGGAAGGTGCAGATGAGGTACATTCTCATTTCAGAGGCCTTAAAACGGACGGTAACAGGGAGAAATAAATAAGCTTTGGCTTTGAATATGATTGCTTATCTCAAATACTGGGTTTAGAAATAAAATGTTACTCATGTATACTTGGAGCAGAGGTAAATAACACAGTATGATTGACTTTGTTATAGTGGATAAGATACTGAAAGGACTAGTACTTGATAGTAAGAACAGGCCACTTTTTCATAGTTCCAAACATAAAATCAGGTCAACGTATAAGGCAAAGAAGGAATAATATATAGTCGAAGCAAACACGAGTTTAAAGAGTTAAATCTTTGTCATGCAAGAGCAGACTGAAAGATGGATTTGGGAAATAAATATTTTAAGGGTGTATAGGTCATGATACGGGAAGAAACATTGTTCTACAAGAGTAAAGAACGTTAAACGAAGCAAGTTTATCTATGTGAAGTAAATGGTAGCGTATACAAAGGTAGACCCACATGACGAAAGTTGCAGTGCAAGAACTTATCAGCAAGGTTGAGGACATCCGTAATAATCTACTTATTTTTGAAGACCGACATTGCAGATTGGACGAGAGCTGAATCGGCGAGGAAAACGTTGATAATGAACATTAGTTAGAGAAAACTTGACAAGATCAAGCGGAGACTGATGATGCAATTCAAGGCCATCGCGATAATTTATGTTCCTGCACAACCTCTTAGTCTAGATGATCCAGTTTCAGCACATCGTCCAGAAGCACACGGCCTGATCCAACTAGAAGCTGTAGCGGAGATTCGACTACCAAGAGAGCGATCTAAATGGACATGCCATATGAGTGCGGATGTTTGCCTTTATTTCTTGGCTTAGAATAGTGGGCAAAGTATAAGGAGAGAACATCATCGTCTGTTTTTATTCAACTACCCGCATCTTGCTACAAGAATAAAGGAAGAGAATATAGTTCGACCAAAAATGCTCATTATCTGTTAAAATCTGCCATCAGAATGGAAGTAGAATTGATAATGAAGGAGTGATTCGAGCTGAGGGCGTAGGTTCTAGGGATAACGGAGCACTACTTCTGGGACTACTAGGGCCACGAACTAAGACACATTATCCGCCAAAGATGTTCATCACGAAGGATCTGCATGCACTGTTAGGGCAACTTAATAACAAGGTTTTGAATTTTCATTTGAATTAGGAATTGATTGCGTTGCAGGTGCAAACTCTAACATATTGTGCGGCTTCAGCAATCTTTAGAATGTTGAGTCGTACAACTAGACCTACAAAGGCAATCATTTCTCCAAGAACGGAACAGGATCCACCACGGAAAATCAGGTTGGATATTGATTCCAGCAAAGTACGGAGCGGATTCTGTCGATTGACCCTGAGATATTTGTTTATACTCTCTCCGTTTTACGGATTTGAGACTCTGTACATAACATCTCTCCTTTATATTTACTAAATTCTCCTTTACATGACCTCTCCAGAGTGCGAGGCGGGAATCGAACCCGCTACCATTAGAGGATGAGACTATAGAGTTTCGATGGCAGATACTCGATGTTCTTACTGCTAGACTGCGTCGATACAATAAGAGTATTGCGAGAAGGCAGCAAAATCGAACCTTCCAGACAGTTGAAAGAAGGTTCTATCGCAAACTGAATAAAGATCAAAATATGCAGTTAAACACCTAAGTCGAAAGATCAAGTAACTGAGAACATCCAGATTCGTACATGGTGCACAATTTCTGGTACAAGTACCTAACGAGTGTGCGCCCTGCGTTGGCAAGGTATTTCCAAAAGATCTTTGAACATCCATATATGATGCTAAGATTCATGCTCAGTGGAATCACTTATATGATGCCTGAAAAATCAGTCGCTCAAAATCCACCTGAATTTCAAACAATAGCCTGTCTGCCAACGATTTATAAGTACCTTGCTGCTGTAATTGCAGATAAGGTTAATTCTCATGGTAGCAAAAATAACATAATAACCAAAGGGCAAAAAAGATGTTACCAGAACTCGCGAGACCTAATAATATATATATTAATAAGGTTAATAAGGACACTCCTCTAGTGCATTATGGTTCTGTATCATGTCTCATGGATTTGAAATACATGATGATGAGAATGGTCATATGTATATGGATGACCTATAGTTTTACGCTATTTCAAACTAGAAACTGCAGCAAACTGCATTCTGTTTTCAAATGATATCCCCATTGACTTTGGACTCGATAAATTGAGAACAGTGCAAACACCGAACTTGATAGAATAAACAGAACCATCAGCGTTGAATTGACGAAGCATCGAATGCACCACAGTAATTCAGCGATTTGAAGGTAGGGGCGTCGTAGATGTCTAGAAACTGTGTGTATTGCAAGTTTTACAGTTGCCAGACTTTTCTATAAGCAAGCAAGATGCTTCGTTTTACAATACCATCTGTAAATCAGATCTCGATTACACGCTCTTGAACTTGTCCTCAGCGGAAGCCTTAAATAGAAGGGCAGAATCCATAGAGGAATAAGGAATGCAATGAGGACAAAAAGCTATTCACGGCGAGCACCCCAAAACGTTGGATCAATATGAAATGGACCCAGAGGATTCCAGTATTTGACTTAACCCTCAGGGTACGGACTGGGTTAGCGTAACCCAGGTGGATTCTAAAATTGGTGGCATTCCGGAATAAGTGATGGGA
>WSXT02027208.1:0-13875 GCA_011762715.2 Neuroterus valhalla | reverse complement strand
CTCAAACTTGCGAGCGAAGCAAGCCGCGCGCGAAGCGCGCGATGAGAATGTGCCCGCGCAGCGGGCAGATTTTTTTTTAACTAAAAAAGGATGAATTTTTGATGAACAATGAAAACAAGCTTTCTATCATAATTCAGAAATATTTTTTCCTTGGAAAACTACTTCTACTCTAAATACTGCTTTAAGTACTTTCTTTATTTAAAATGAGGAAGAGGGAACTTTAAAATTGTGACCAATTTTGAATTGGAGGAACGATTTTTTAAAATTCCTGTATTTTAAATCCGAATTATAATTAGTTTAAAAAGTTCACGTTCAAAGTAAAAAATCCCCTGTTCCAAGTAAAAAATTCCCTGTTCCAAGTGAAATTGAACCGACGGAAAGCAGAACCGAGTGAGCTCGCGACCTAGTAGGAAAGGGAGGGGATGCTGCTACGAAACGGAAGATGCGAACGCAGGTATCGAATATTTTTAATACGTTTTTCAAAACTAAACTCGTGATATCTTCGAAACTACATAGGATTTTTCAATGAAATCGGGACACAAAACTATTCATGCTTTAGCGATTCCGTCAAAATTAACAAATAATTATTTTAAATACATAATTAATAATACACGAAATATTCAAAATTTCGTCGAGAATTGTCCTTGAAATTTACAATAATCAATCGATTATTTTCAGAATTCCTGAGAGAACTTCTTCATTGACTTAAAAAAATTGTAAATTTCGCAACATTGAAAAATTGTAGATTTCAAGGCCAATTTTCGACGAAATTGTGAATGTTTCGTTTATAATTGATTCTATGTTTAAAAAAATTATTTGTTAATTTTGACGGTATCGCTTATGCCTGAAGAGTTTTCTGTCTAAATTTCATTGTAAAATCTTCTTTAGTTTCGAAGATATCGTGAGTTTAGTTTTGGAAAACGTATTAAAAATCTTGGATACCTGCGTTCACCTCTTCCGTTTCGTAGCAGCATCCACTCCCTTTCCTACTAGGTCGCAAGCTCGCTCGGTTTTGCTTTCGGTCGGTTCAATTAGACTTCTTCACTGAAACTTCCTGACCTAAAATACAAACTATAATTATTTTCTTTAATTCCCTGTCCCAAGTCAGATAAAAGAGGTAAAGCAAATAAAACGTGATAGATATATTTTTTCGGAAAAATGAAGGAAATAATTCCTCCTGTAGGCTTGAGCCATCATCGATGTGATTATCAAATTTGAGTCAGCTAAAAAAATCTCACAGAGGAACGCAAAACGTTTTTCTTACAATGGAAAAAAATTCTTCCTCTCATGACGTATAGATATATTTAAATATTTTGAGAATTAGATTAAAGGAACGTTACATTGTTTAAATCAAATGACTTTTACTGAAAAAAAATAAATTGGCAACCAAAATTTGCTTACTCAAAGTTTGAATTGAAAAAATTGATGTTTAATTGAACAAATAGATTTTGAACTGAAACTATGGAATTTTCAATTGAAATAGCTTAAATTTTCAGTTAACAAAAATTACTAATAACAAAAAAAGTAACTTTCGACAAAAAACATATCTTTCAACAAAAAAAAGATAACTGTCAAGCAAATTATTACATTTATACACAAAAATAATGAAGAATCAAATGAAATTGTAAATATTCAACTGAAGTAGTTGCATTTTAAACCAGAAAGATGAATATTCAACTAAAATAATGAACATTTAACGATTTAACTACAATAGTCAAGCTTGCCAAAAAATTAATTTTCACCCAAAAAATGAAATTTTTCTACAGAATGGTTGATATTTGAACCAGAAAAGTAAAAATTTTAAAACAAAAATGGTATAGTGATAATTTTGGATTAAAAAATTAATTCTAAACCAAAGATGAAAGTTTTCAACTTGATGAATGTTCGACTCAAATGAAAAATGTTTGACTGTATAACTTGAATTGTTAACCGTGAAGAAGAATTTTTGAAGAAGAATATTAACATCCGGAGAAAAAGATAATTTTCTACAAAAAGTCGATTTTTCAACAAAAATATGTGAAGTTTCAACGAAATAAATTAATTTCCAATTAAAAAGACAAATTTTCACCGAATTTTGAACTAGGAAAGATCAGTTTTTCACTAAAAATGTAACAGTTTAATTTTGAGTTTAGGAAATCGATTTTCAATCAAACTGATGAATTTATAATAAATGAATGAAATAATAATGATGAATCTCCAAATGTATAGATGTATTTTAGGCAAAAAAATAAATTTTTGACCATAAAGATTAATTTTCTACAAGAAGGCAAATTTTCTACGAAGTACATAAATTATCAAAGAAATAGTTTAATTTTGAAAGTCAAGAATCGATGTTCAACTTAATACTTAAATTTTCAACAAAAAAAAATGAATTGATTTTTAACAAAGTAGTTACAATTTCGACCCGAAATATTTCTTCTTCGGAATACTACTTCTACTCTAAAGACTGCTTGAAGTACTTTCTTTATTTAAAATTGAGTAGAGGAAACTTCGGAATTGTGACGAATTTTGAATTGGAGGAACGATTTTTTTAAATTCCTCTCTTCTGAATCCGAATTAAAATTAGTTTAAAAAGTTCCCGTTCCTGTAAAATATTCCCTATCCCAAGTGAAATTTTACTTCTTCACTGGAACTCATTATCCCAAAATAAAAACCATAATTATTTTCTGAAATTTACTGTCCCAAGTCAGATAAATGAGAAAAAGTAAATAAAACTTAATTAATTAATTTTTTTGACAAAATGAAGACAATAATTCTTTTTGTATGTTGAGCCATGATTATTTCGATTATCGAATTTTGTGTTAGCTAAAAAAATCCCACAGAGCAAATAATTTGCAAAACGTTTTTCTTATAATAGAAAAAAATGAAAATTCTTCCTCTCATGAGGTATAGATACATTTAAATATTTTGAGAATTAGATTAAAGGAACGTTACATTCTTTGAATCAAATGATAAGATCTCTTTTTGATTCATAAAAAGAAAGCGGTTATTTCTCGTATTTTCACAGTAAAATTTTCAATAGTCTAGTTTCAGTCAAGTGAATTCCTGGTTTTTAATTAAATTCCCGGTCGTTTCCCGATTTCCCGGTCATTTCCCGGTTTCCTGGTCAAGTCGCCACCCTGAAAACAGTTGATTTCAGCGCTTTGAGTGCAAGCGTGGAAAAAAGTTGTGGCACATGCGCAGTTCGACGATTCGCAGTTTCTGATTGGATGGTTTCATTTTATTCTCTCTCGCCAGGAAGGATACTTCCTCTCCCTTGGGATAGAAACCCTTTTTTTTGGAGGAAATTAAATGAAAACCTAACCCTAATTATACTGAGTTATCTTGTAAGGCACCCTCGCAGATATAACCAATTCGCACTTTTTCTTACAGTTGTTGGAAAAAATAACGTATTCACTAAGGGAGAAGGCTGATTTCATTCGAGTGTTGACTGCCCTCACTTTGCTAGGGCAATAAACCTACTCTTGTGAAATCACTCTTCTTCCTCCCTAGGCGCACAATAACCCATTTCGTACCGGTGTACGAGAAGGGCACTCTAATGAGCCATCTATTGGTTTCTCACTCGTACTCGAGCTTCCATGGGAAAGAAGAAAACAAGATCATGTCGGGCTGATGCCCTAAGAACGGGTGAATAAACGGCAGGTAGATAAATATGCATCGTACGTCATAAACTTCCGTCCATCGCATTCGTCCAAGTCAACCAACGATGGACAATTCCGCACCAGCTACCTGAGTGCAGTAACCCCACTACGCGGCACCCCTCATGCCGTACAGTGGTTCCAAATGCCCAAAAAGCGGTCAAAAGTCGATAAAAATCAATTTTTTTCAATGTTTTCTAGAGTTTGCATTCACTTACTATTATTTTGAGACTTCGGAAAAGCGGCAAAGAGAGTCTGAATCTTTATATAATGTTCTTTGCCTCTCTCTAAAGTTACGTTTCCTAGACGTAAAATTTGACGCTCTCCAAGCGTTAATGAATGGTTTGTTCTAGAAGTCGTGTAATTTATGTAAAAGTCAAGCGATTTACACTCTCAGCGACGGAATCTCTTTCTAACAGTTTTTGTAATTGAACGAAACAAGCAGAAACTCGAAAAAAAAGATTGTTGATAAAAATAATTATAAACTTTTTATCGTATGATCCTATATTTTCAGCTAACAGTCGTTAATAAAAATATGCACAAATAATTTGAACCGCGATCAACCGCTTCCGTTTTTCTCGCAAAAAAGCGACTGAAGCCCTTTCTAGCTCATATCAAAAAATTAGCTGTAACCTTCTGCAACCTTGCCATCGACGTGAATTTTTATTTGGTAATTTCGGCCCACCCACATGCCATGCCGCCGCGGCACCAGAGTGGGAAAAAACACTTTTTTGGGACACAAATCAGCCGACTCCTCAATTTTCGACGGATCAGAGTTTTTTTTTTTTGAAAATACTCCTGAAGAATCGTACTTCAACGTAGAGGTGCACGTTTTTTGAATTTGCTATTTATTAATTTGTTATTTAGTTTATAATTTGCAATTGGTTATACTTGTGATATTTACATAGCCTCACTCATCGATATTTTTTCACAAAGGTGTAAAATAAGTGAAGTTCCTACTTTTTTCATAGAAATGAAACTTTTAGATGAATATCCTGTATTTTGTCAATTGCTATAAACAAATTGACGGATTTAACTGTTAACTGTTGCATTTTCGGATTTCGAATGTATTGCTTACATAGGTTTTGTTATAAAAACGTGAAGGATCAATTTTTAGTTGCGAACAAGCACCATGCAACAGTTATAGTTAATAGTTTAAACAATTTTTATAAACGAATTCACTTATTTGGAACATCTGTGCATCGAAAATGTTTTTTTTTCTGTGGAATCATTCATTTTTATCTGAAGAACGAGAATATTGCACACTAGAGTTCTATGAAACAACATTTTTCATTGTTATAAACAATTTTTATAAACAAATTCTTCCGTTTGGCATATTTGTATACCGAAAACTTTTCTTTTCGGTGGATTATTTTATTTCCATCTGAAGAACAAGAATACTTCACATAAGAGTTCCATGAAACAACATTTGCCATTGTTTTAAACAACTTTTATAAACAAATTCACTTATTTGGCATATCTGTGAATCAAAAACTTTTCTTTTCAGTGGAATTTTTCTATTTCGTCTAGAGAACAAGAATATTACACATCAGAGTTCCATGGGAAAACATTTGTCATTGTTATGAACAATTTTTATAAACAAATTCTTTTATTTGACATATCTGTGTATCGAAAACTTTTCTTTTCAGTGGGATTTTTCTATTTCGTCTAGAGAACAAGAATATTACACATCAGAGTTCCATGGGAAAACATTTGTCATTGTTATGAACAATTTTTATAAACAAATTCTTTTATTTGACATATCTGTGTATCGAAACCTTTTCTTTTCAGTGGAATTTTTTATTTTCATCTTATGAACAAGAATATCATACATTAGGGTTCCATGAAACAACATTTTGTCATTGTCATTGTCATAAATAATTTTTATAAAGAAATTCTTTTATTTGGCATATCTGTGTATCGGAAACTTTTCTTTTCTGTTGAATCTTTTATTTTCATCTGAGGAACAAGTATACTACACATTAGAGTTCCATAAAACAACATTTTTCATTGTTTTAAACAATTTTCATAAACAAATTCACTTATTCGGCATTTATATGCACAATACACGGATTCGACCGGACACAGTCCAGATTATTCACATCGAGAAGACCTTCCAAAAAACGGACATGACCGGACACAATTCGAATTAATACCATCCGTTATACCGTACAAAATACGGACTCAAACGAATTCTTTCCGGATTGATTGAATCCGTCACATCGGACAACTTTTGGATCCTACCAGATCAAAAACAGATTTAATTTCGTGCTCCTTCCGTCGGACAAATTGCGGACACTTTCGGATAGAATCCGGAGGACAAAAACCACATCACTTTTCGGACGAATTCGGGCAAAATGTGGCTCAGTTGCTCTCAGGTTGGACACCTCTGCCCTAGGTTCTGGACTCCTAGATAATGAATTTTTCTTCTCCAGTTATAAAGGTTGTCAAATTCGACAGCTGGAGGGACATTTTTCTGCTGAGGACGTTTTGACTTTTATATTGGTGATGACCTATTTTCATTATTTGTTTGTCATTAATCTAGCATAGTGCTAATGAACTGCAACTAACAGAGATCAAGGATGAACATTGCACTATACCTACGTGACTGACAAGTATTGCTGACGATAGTTCCTTTGGATTGTGCTTCACCTATACTTATTTCAGTTGCAAACTTATATGCACGTGTTATGAAGAGACACGTGTTGAGATACACGTGTGAAAAGAAGCACGTGTGATAAAATATGCACTGAAAAAATGCGATGGTATTGCAAATAATAATAATATCATCAGCATTTTCGTCGTACAGGACAAAAACAATGCAGTAGTGGGATTGTTATTTTCTGATTTATATCGAGGAATTCTATTTTGTCAACCAACTTCCGTCAAGAAATGCAGCGGTGATTAAATATGTTGACGCTTCATCTTTTAATCGTACATCTGTGTTGACGTGTCCATTAAAGAATTTCTTCCTTGTTTTTGAAAACATTGGTATGTTTGGAGATGGGGATTATCCTTGAACTGGTATGGAATCAATGACTCTGCGAATTTCTAACCTCAGTTAATTCTGAAGTATCGGTGAACAATATTACTAAAAAAAAACAATATTTTCAAAAATCTTCTGCAATCCCCAAGGCTTTTTTTCTGTAAGAAAATTAGCACGTATAAGCCTCGAGAGTGTAGATTCAAGGAGCAAGGGAGCAGTGGTTTAGGCCAAAACTTGATTTAGTAAGGCGGTCATCAACCTAAAGGGAGTCTTTGTATGGGCACTCATCGCTCTATGATAGAATCATACGAGACGACCTCGAAAAATCAGCTCCATTGACCACCTGTGTGTGGACAGCCGGTTTCGTGAGATGTGAGAATACGTATACTAATCTTCTAGAGGCAGGTTTGCATAAGTGTAAAATATCAACAGGGTGGCGATTCGGAGAACGATTTCGAATTCTCGGTCATTTCCTGGTTCTTAACGATCACGTTTTTCAATTTTCCCAGTCAACTAGGAGTAACATAATTATATTTGTCATAAAACGCAAACATTTATTTTCATTCTGAACATCCAATAACACAACAGATCAATCATTGCAAAATAAACCAATTTTGAAAAGGATACTCAAATTTTCAACAAAAAATATCATTTTTGTAGGAGAGAGTGGGGACTTGTGAGCCGGAGGGAGTTGTGAGCCATTTCGACTTCTACCATGCTGTGATTGCTAGGTATGTAGTATGTACTGTTCAGTGTTTCTCTTGACCAAAGCTATTTTTTCAGTGAGCATTCATCGCATCTGCAGGCGTTCTTGGCCTTCAGGTAAATCACTCAGTGTTGAATCGCACCGAAAGTTTTTTTTTGAGACTTGTGTTTGTAGTATTTTGAGGCCCGTTTTGCATACAACCCTTGAGGCAAGTTGATACAAAACATTCCTTAGACCATTGGCTCTCTACACAAAAAAGAAAATTTTGATAATTGTTCAGTGCGTCGATAGCGATGCGTCCATTCTAAATAAGTCCGATATGGGGAGTTATGAGCCACCAGCTGTAGGGAGTTGAAGGGAGTTGACGAAGACTTCTGCATCATCTGTATGGGCACAATGTCGAAAAAAGTAAATAGAAAATAACGCAATACATTGTAACATGTGCGACCGTGCTGTGCACTTGAAGGGTGCCAACATGACGACTGAGTTATACACCTGGGTTGATTGCGAACCTGTTTAATTTTTTGTAAATCTTCTAGTTACATCAAATTTATCTTGAATTTCATTTTCTACTATTTTAATAAACATAAATTATGAAAATATGCTGTTTTCTGCCATTTTTTTACATGGCTCACAACTCCCCACTCTCCTCTACAAAAATTGGATCGGTTGAAGTTACAATATATCAAATAAAAAAATCGATGTACGATAAAAAAACGGGTTTCCTACCAAATAGTGCATTTTTCAACCATGAAGATGATCTTCCAAAAAAAAAGATAAGTATCTATTTGAAACACTTCAATTTTCTGCAAGGAAAGTGAATATTCAAACTAGAAGATTGATTTTCAAATATAATGATTAATTTTCTATGAAACAATACAATTTTTCAACAAAATAGTCGAATTTCGAACTCAAAAAATAATTGCTCCCATCCAAAAAAGGAACAGTAACATTTTTGATTTAAAAACCCAATTTCAAACCAAGCACAACATTTTTATACTAAAAGAAAGAATTTCCAACTGAAGAAGTTGAGTTTTAAAACAGATAAATTAACTTTTACTGAAAAAAATTAATTGTTAACGAAAATTTGAATGCTCAAATTTCGAATTGAAAAAAATGGATGTTTAACTAAAAAAATTAATTTTTAACTGAAACTATGGAATTTTCAATTGGAAATAGTTGAAATTTCAGTCAAAAAGAATTACTTACAAAAAAAAAAATAACTTTCAACAAAAAAAAAACTTTCAAACAAATTATCACATTTGTACACAAAATGATGGAGAATCAAATAAAATTGTAAATGTTTAACTGAAGCAGTTTTATTTCAAGCCGAAAAGACAAAAAATTAATTTTCAACCCAAAAATTCTATTTTTCAACAAATTGGTCGAAATTGCACTTATGGAAATAAAAGTTTCCAATTAAAAATGGAATAGTCACATTTTTGGCTTGGAAAATTAATCCTAAACCAAATATAAGAGTTTTCAACCTGATGAATGTTCGACTAGAATTCAAAATGTTTGACTGTACAACTTGAATTATTAAACCCAAAGAAGAATTTCTGAAGAAGAATATTAACTTCCGAAGAAAATGATTATTTTTTACCAAAAAATCGAAAAATTGAATTTTCAATTAAAAAAAAAAATTTCAACGAATGGTCGAATTTTGAACTAGAAAATATATGAATTTTCCACTAAAAATGAAAAAGTTGGATTTCCATTTGGAATAATTGATTTTTAACCTAACTGATCAATTTTCAGGTATATAATGATGAATTTTCATCGGGAATAGAAGTATTTAGAGCAAAAAGATGAATTTTTAACAATAATGAATAATTTTCTACAAAAAAGGCAAATTTTCCACGAAGCGCCTAAATTCTCAAAGGAATAGTTTAATTTCCAAATTAAAAAATCAATGTTAAACTAAATCCTTGAATTTTCACCTAAAAAGATGGATTGATTATCAACAAAGTAGTTACAATTTCAACCAGAGATGAATTTTGAATCGAAATTATGCAACTTTAACCGTAAATTCAATTTCCAACAAAAAAATCATATTTTGAACAAGAAGTTGATTTTTCAACTGAAAAAGGATAAATTTGCAATAAACAATGTAAACAAGTTTTCTATCATAATTCAGAAATATTTCTTCCTCGGAATACTACTTCTACTCTACACTCTAAATTTGAATCAGTCAAAAATTGACTTATTGAATTAATGAAGCACACTTTGACTGATGAATTAGTCATTTCGACTCAGAAAT
The DNA here is from genome assembly GCA_011762715.2 of Neuroterus valhalla. Classification (NCBI taxonomy): domain Eukaryota; kingdom Metazoa; phylum Arthropoda; class Insecta; order Hymenoptera; family Cynipidae; genus Neuroterus; species Neuroterus valhalla. Next base: position 4,285 of record WSXT02027208.1, on the reverse strand, counting down.
TAGTCGCTTTGACTGACGAATCAGTCACTTTTTACTGCCAAATCAGTCGTTTTGACTGATGAATCATTCATTTTGAGTGACTGAATCAGTCACTCAGAATGACTGATTCTCAGTCAAAATAAGTGACTGATTTATCAGTCAAAATAAGTGACTGATTTATCAGTCATTTTCTAAACTACAGATAAATCAGTAATTTTATCTGAGAAAGAGGAAAAGATATATAGCGTTGTTCACTAAATACTGAAAATTATTATTGCAATTTTTTTTAGATATCACCGGAATATTTTTTTTGATGAATTATAATAGACAATCTATTCGCTCAAGTTTTTAAAATCATTTCATTGAATTCTTCTTGTACACAGTACATAACACACGTTCGGAGAACTCCGTTGTTACATTAAACATTCTATTAAAAACGTCGAATATAAGTCGAGGATATTTTCAAGAATTTCATCAAAATTGTTGTAAAATAATTTATTAGTTTTGAAGTTGATAATTTACAGGAGTGAAAAAATGAGATATGTAGAATCGGAGAATAATTTGAAATTATATAATAAATATGCTTTTTATTAACAATTTTATTTTTTTTCATAAAATCCCAACATTTCAGCAAATGATTTAAACAAATGAATGATTGACTGCATCACTCGAAATTATCGATACAAATGTTCAAAATGACTGAATTTTCAAGTAAAAATGACTGTTTGGATCATTCGTGATGACTGGTCGAGTCGGTCAAAATGACTGATTGAATCAGTGAGCCAAAATTACTGATTCGAAAAGTCACTTTTGGCTGATTTCTCAGGCGTTGAATCCGCACTGTTTCAATCAGGCAAAAATGATTACGAATCAGTCAGTTTTGGCTGGATAGGATTTAAAGTGTAAAGACTGTTCGAAGTACTTTCTTTATTTAAAATTAGGAAGAGTGGACTTTAGAATTGTGGCGAGTTTTGAATTGGATGAAATATTTTTTTAAATTCTCCTCTTCTAGATCCGAATCATAATTAGTTGAAAAGTTCCAGTTCCATGTACGAAACTTCCTGCCCTAAAATGAAATCTATAATTATTTTCTAAAATTCCCTCTCCCAAGTCAGATAAATAAGAAAAAGCAAATGAAAGGTGATAAATACATTTTTTATTTTAAGTAACAATTCTTTCTATATGTTTAGGCTATCATCAATTCGATTATCCAATTTGAGTCAGTAAAAAAATCTCACAGAGTAACAAACTGGCAAAACGTTTTTCTTTTAGTCAAATTATAAGATATCTTTTTAATTCATAAAAAAAGCGGTCAAGTCTCGTATTTTTTCGGTACAATTTTTAATAGTCTAGGTTGAGTCAAGTAAATTCACAGTTTTTCACGGTCGATTCCCGGTTTTTCCCGGTTTCCTGGTCAAGCCGCCACCCTGAACAATACCTTCAACACTACCACCCTACGTATTTCCGAGTTTTTAAATATCAATATTTAAAAATTAATATTGTTTACTCCTATATTATTGTTATTATCATCATCATAATGTGCTGGTTGATTAAACTCTTTTTCTACATCAGGACGTCTTAGAATTAAAATCAGCGATTAGTACGAAGTATCTGCAAGCCGAGGGAAAATGTCATTCGTTAATGCAAAGGATGCAGTTCCAGTGAACAACAGCAATATCGCCACGCTATGTATCCGCGCATTCCTCTCTCACGCTGAACTCGGCCCACACACATCTTGAAGCCCAAAGCCGCACTTCGAGCTCATAAAAAGCCTCACTGGAAAATACAAGCATGCTCTCTCACATGTACGAAAAGTGACCGATTCCCTGCTCATTAAAGCACTGTCCGTAACATGAATGAATAAAAATAGATTATGTTTGGATTCTCGATCTAAGAATGAGGCTAGATTTACTAAACTAGTGGCTTGATTAATAGTATAAAAAACGAGAGGACAAGGTTATTTTCTGGACATTCAAAAAATAGAGATGAAAGAAAGGATATGTGAAAGGTAAATAGAAGCAAACTGCACGGAAAAAATTTGTCCTATAAAAAATTTAGAACTTAGTCTGGGAATTCTGGACGGGTAAAATGTTATAAAAATTAAAAGCCTCCTTCTCTGGATGTTTACAAGATATTTCAATACTCTTCAATATTCTTCACTCAATGCACTGCTGCCTCAATCTCATTCCACCTGAACTCGCACCTTCCTCGAAATGCGTCAGTTATTCGCGCGTATTCGGCCCCGACTGTTTACGTTTCAGCTCACTCGATCTCGTTCCAAGGCCATCGATACTCAAGCCCTCAACCAGAATGAGATTGAGGTTGCAGTGTATGTCTAAGACAGTCTGGGGAAAAGTAAAGAGGCAGCGGACTCATTTTGTAAGACAGTTTTGGAAAATATGAAGGGTTCTGAAGCAAAATGAAAGTCTTGTTGATAAGTAAACACGAGATTTGCAGGCTTGTGTTTAGATCACAAGGGCAGTCATCACACGAGGAACATATTCTTTACTATCTAACACACACAAACCCAGTTCTATAACCTAACTCAATGCTACTACTTACAATGCGTTTCCATAACGCATAATATTACACGCTGAATACAGCAGTCAAAATGGTCCTTATATAATAACCAACAAGATTCTTACCGCTTGTGAGAAACAACCAGTGCTGGGTTGTCAATTTTTGTTGCCCCAAGTAATATTTTATTTTATAACTTCAACATCAAAATTTTTTTACATGTTTGACCTGAATGTTATTCTTACACATATCCTTCCGAACCGAATTAGAAATATTCACAACTTTTCTGCAATTCGTCGTGAACTGGGTTTGGGTTCTTATTAAAATTTAGTACCTATAATAAATACAAAACTTTTTTTCCTATACTTTTATCGAGAATAATAAGACTCGCTCGCATTTAGTATTGAAAAGTTTGGAATCCTTCATCAAAAGTCTTTCAAGATCTCCAACATTTTGTTACCTGTCCAAGACTCCTGGACTCAATTCTACACTTTTTACAAGTCGTATTTTTTTCCATTTGGTTGGTAAATCATGAGACTGAAGTTTGCAACGTTTATGGTAAACAAAGAATAAGAAATGTTCTTACCTTAAATCAACCACTCGGATTTAGTAGATTTTGGTGCCAAATAACTGTAGGAAGTTACATCCTCCTAGCTACCGGGGAAAGCAGGCAATTTCAATCCCTAAATGTCGAAAATCGATCGAAAATTCTAAAAGTTCCATAACGTGTTCAAAGCTTCTTACCTAAAATTTTAACCATGGATTTTGTAGATTTGGATAGTAAAAAACTTTAAAAAAAGTTTCATCCCCTTAACTGCCGGGGAAAACAGTTAATTGTTAAGGGTTAAAAATGACTGCTTTCCCCGGCAGTTAGGAAGTTAAATTTTTTTCATAGTTATTGACCATCAAAATTCACAAAATCCATGTTTGATATTTTAGGTAAGAAGCTTTGAACACGTTCAGGAATTTTCTCCCGATTTTTCATATTTTTGGGGGTTGAAAATGACAGCCTTCAGCGGCAGATAGAGGATGAGACTTTTTTTTGCAATTATTTACCATCAAAATCTACAAAATCCTTGTTTAAGATTTTAGGTAAGAAGCTTCGGACATGTTTTGGAATTTTTTTTCCCATTTTTTATATTTTTAGGGGTTGAAATTGACAGCCTTCCCCGGCAGATAGTGGGATGAAACTTTTTTCACATATATTTATCATCAAAATTTACAAAACCCATATTAAAGATTTTGGGTAAGAAGCTTTGAACACTTTTGAATTTTTTCCCGATTTTTTCTATTTTTGGGGGTTGAAAATGACAGCCTTCCCCCGCATATAGGGGGATGCAACTTTTTTTGCAATTATTTACCATCAAAATATACAAAATCCATGCCTCGGATTTTGAGTAAGAAGCTTTGAACACGTTTTGGAATTTTTCCCCCGATTTCTGTTATTTTTGGGGGTTTAAAAATGACAGCCTTCCCCGGCAGATAGGGGGACGACATTTTTTTTGCAATTATTTACCATCAAAATCTACAAAATCCATGTTTAAGATTTTAGGTAAGAAGCTTTGAACACGTTTTTGATTTTTTCCCCGATTTTTGATATTTTTGGGGGTTGGAAATGATGCCTTCCCCGGCAGATAGGGGGATGAAACTTTTTTATCAATTATTTACAATCAAAATTTACGGAACCCATATTTAAGATTTTAGGTAAGGAACTTTGAACACGTTTTGGAATTTTTTTCCCGATTTTTGATAATTTTGGGGGTTGGAAATGACGCCTTCCCTGGCAGAT
>WSXT02027197.1:0-13876 GCA_011762715.2 Neuroterus valhalla | reverse complement strand
GTTCTTTCGCCCCATTCATTTCTTTATTACTCTCCATATTTCCTCCCTTCCTGTACACAATAACAATCCCCCCACCTTTGCACCCATCCTCCTACTCATCTCGTATTCCTTCCGTACTTCTTGCGTCATTCATACAGACCCCTTTGTCACCCTGGCACATTTCAAAAAGCTACACTTCTCTCTCTTCCCACTTCCAGTCTCTCTTCTCTAACAAAAACCCCGCCTCTCTCTTTCTTCTTCTATCCTTCTTTCCTGTCTTGTTCCCTTTGCTCTTAACTCATCTCTCTTTTCGTTCCAGATCCATGCTACGCCGTTCTCCCATAACTTGTCTCTCCCTATCCAGACATTGACCCCGTTCCTCTTCTCTATCCATTCTTCCTTCTCGATGATCCGCTTTCTCTTCTTCCATATCAACTCTTCTTCAGTTCTTTCGCTCCTTCTTTTAGGTGTTTTTTTCTCATAATTTTTCTCTTCTCCTCGTTCTCTATTTTTATTATGACACATCTAATTCCCCTTCTATCTTTTCCCCTTGCACCTTTACGCTTCTACTTTCGCCCCTTTGCTCCTATCTCATTTATTAGCTTCTCACTTCTTCTTTCTCAACTCACTTTGTTTTTTTAGCCCCTTAATAGCAATATTCCTCTTCTTCTATTCATCTTCCCCTCCTACTCTCACTTCGATTCCAGTTAACCGCGCGCGCATTCTCACATGTTCACTCTTCAGTTCCATATATCGGGCCCGGTCGCAACTCCTTCTTCTCATTATTTTTTCTTCCGCAATTCAATCCTTTGATACCATTTCCCAGTTCTTATTCACGTTTCTTCCTTTTATTCCTAGCTCATAAAAAATGTGAAGAAACATGACGCTGTGCTTTTGAGGTTGCCAGCCTTCGAGAAAGCAGTTTCAAGGGTGCTCCTGGACATAAAAGTGGGTCGACGGTGCGTAAGCTAAATCATATTTTAGACTGACCGCAAGGTTCAGGATACTCTATATGTGCAGGAAGTTCATGCCTAAAGTTATGGTCGGCCAGTATGAAGAGCAACTTCGACAACTGACTACAACGCTCTCGGATTATCGAGGACGAAGAAGTTACCCGAGCGTTTGGCCTCAGGATTTATCACCTTACGAAATCGTTGTCGAGACGTGAGTGCAGTAAAGTATCGAAATAGTCTCACACGGAGAAAAAAAGAATGCGGAATTAGTGTTGCAAAGCCATGCGAACTTCACATGAGTTAGGTGAAGCGAACACGGCTGTGGAACACTGCAGTTTTAGCAGGATATTCCTGATTCCTGCTACGTTAGCAGACGCTTGCCCATGACACACGAACCAGCGGATGATCTGCCGTATGTTGTCGTGTTTGAATAATTTGGATCCATTGTGACGTGACTAATTATTTTATTTAAAAAAAAAACAATTCATAAGGATAGACGATTTTGTTCCATGCCTTTTAGGACATTGGAGGTTAGATAACTCCATACAAAGATTTCAAAGTGAGTAATATAGTTGGATTCATAACCTGACATTTTGGATCATTTGATAGGGTCCGTGTCAGCCATGCTAAAACTGCAGTGTTCTTGTATGCTGTAGTCGCTGTAATCTGCCAACTGGGCAAAGCATGCTATAACGGCAGGACTTTCCAGCCACAGGGGCCGCACTTTTTTCTTCGTGCAGATCTAACTTGAGATTTAGTTGTACATCAATTGCATAATTGCAAGTGAATGCAGCGATTTCCAGTAATTGCAGTTAACCTTCTCTCTAGCTGCCTTTCTTTTTAACCATTCCTTCCTCATCCTCCGCTAACGAAACTATACCATGCGCTTATGCCAGTGTTTATATTTTTTTCGTCCCCAAGCCCCTACTCTCCATGCTTTCTTCATCGTCTCCTCTTCCAAATCGGAAATAATTATATTTAACAGGAGCGAGCTGAGATAACAAGCCAGCCTTAGACCTTATCCGTAGCTCCACCTACCTCTTCCCTCTCTTATGGCATAAACGCTGCCTTCAAACCCTCAACCATTGCTGCCATGCTCCTCTTTCACTCTTTTAATCCTTCTATTTATAATATAATATATCACATAAGTATTATCTATTACTCCCATATCTTTTATAAATCCTCTCTAAATTTGTGAAAAAACTCTCTACTCATCTACATCTTTCATTAACCTGTATGATACTATTGTCACATATATCTTATACAATGTCGGCATCGACGTAACCTCCTATTAATCTTCAACCTCTTTCCACTACTGGTAACACTATCTCTTCTTTTCACATATCTGACCATCCCTTTCCTCTCAATATCCTGTTGCATGTCATTGACGCCCACTCCTTTAATCATTTTCTTCCCTATTTGTATGTATACCTTTTCCTCCTTTAATCATACTCCTTCGCAAGAAGACTAGAGACAGGAGAGGTAACTCCGTATACTTTCTAATGTAAGTGGATGAGTTCAAATTAGTCTTCTTGCTCCTTCGCTATTTCATTTCTTGTGATATCCTCTTTTTCGCCCTTTTCCCATTCCTCTCCCCCTCCTTTCGTCATTCCCCCACTTCTTATAACAATTCCATAAAATATTTCTCCCATTCTAACATTCCTATCCCCTGATTAACTCTGCTTCTCTTATTTTCCTTTTCTATATTGACTACTATTCATACTTTGTTCTCCGTGCTAGCGATTTCTGCCTCCTGAAATCTTCTATTCTCTTCCTCTTCTCCTCTATTTCATAACTCATTTTACTCTTTCTCCCTACTTCTGTATTCTCCTCCATAGCTCACCCTGTTTCTTCATTCTCTCAATTATTTTGGCACTCCCAGGTAACAGATCAATGTTTGGCAAAAAAATTAATTTTTCCCAACAGTAACAAGATGTCAAAAAAACTTTCGGTCGGTTCCCGGATTTGAATATATTTCAATTAATTCAAATAGTAAAGTTAATGCAAAATCACTTAACATTCTATTCCATATGATTTCACAGCTTTCATGCTTGAGTTTTCTCTTCTGATTTTATACGGATTGAAACTACTGATATCTGAAAGATCGTTTTTCAACTTCTTTTAGAATATTTATAAATCTCTTAGAATCCTTTGGGATTCTTCTAAATCTTCCAAGATTTCATAAGATTTCTTTAAAATCCCTGAAATCGCTTGAAATATTCAGGATCTCCTATATATCCTTTGAATTCCCTAAAAATTGATTTAAATCCTCTTAAGGGGTTATATTCACTTTTTTTATGAAAATAAGAGCATTTTCAATCATTTTTTTTTCCCAACTCATAAAGGTTCAGTTCGATCGAATGAAAACACATTTATTAGAAGATATAATGAGGTTGTTGTACACTTTGTTTCACTCTTTTTTGATCCTTTAGCGTTACGTGATTTATTTTGAAATTTTCTGAAATCTCTTGAAATTTATTTGGATGCCTTTTAATCTTTTATTCAGTGGAATTATTTTCCTAAATACATGACTTTCGTCGAAATCCTCCAGTGCCTCCTAAAATCTTCTGAGATCCTTTCGAACCCTGTGATTTCTATTGAAATGTTTTGAAATCTATAAAAAGCAATTGAAATGCGTCGAGATCTTTTAAAATATATCCCTACAAAATTTTCGATATCCTTCGAGATCCCTCGAAATCCTTGAAAATTATTCCAAATCACTCGATTCCTTCAAATCCTTCGTGATACAAAAAAATCTTTCTCTTATCTTATTCTTGAAATCTCTGAAAATCCATCGAAATCCTCTAAAATTTTTTGGGATTTCGAGATTACTTCTGATATATTTTGGAACATTTCAATGGTCCGCGGAAATCGTTGACAAATTTTTGAAATCCTAAAAAATTCTCCAAAACCCGTCAGTATCTCTTGGAATCTCAAAAAATTACATGATTTTTTTAAATATTACGAAACCTCTTGAAGACTCTTGAAATGTTTTGTAATCCGCAAAATTTTTTTCAAGTTCTCAAAACCTCTAAAACTCCGTTCAAATCCTGTGGTATCTCTTGAAATCCTCTTGAATCCCGTGATTTTGAAAAAAATCGAAATGTTTTCAAATTCCTTGAATCCTCGGGATTTGGTCATAAATTCCCAAAATTTCCAGAAATCCGTCTGAATCAACTCATTGGAGTCCCTTAAAAGTGTTTAACATTCCCAAGAAAAATGAAGATCCTCTCATTCTCTTTAAATTTGTACTTTGTTATTTCTTCAGGTTCATTGAATCTTTTAATAACACTTAAAATGTCCTTAACCTCACTAATCTTTCAGAGTCATGTAAATTACCGTATAACTTTTTTAATCTTTCGCTGTTTATAAAAATTTTTGCATATCACCCGAAATCTTCTTAATTTTCAGGAATCTTCCGGAATCTCAGTTCACAGTAAAAATAATTTATGCATCAAGTAAAAATGTAAATTCTTACTTTATAAATCATAAACATACAAAAGTTTAGTTATAACAGTTGTCAGATTCAAGGATTTCAAATGTTTCACTCTAAAACCCGCCCTATTCAAAATTTAAATTGTTTGAAATCAATTGAAAAATCATTCTTCAGTTTTAAATTTTCATTTTTAGATGCTTTAAAGCTTCAATATAGAATTGCTTCGCTTTAGTTGATTTGTGAATTTAAATATTCTCAGGAAGTACTTTAAATTATAAACTCAATTCTGAATTTGTACTCTCAAGTTTTGTGTGAACGCAAAAAAAACTGTTGATAGACAAATTGAACGATTTACTTTTGTAGTGAAGCTGGACCTCTGATGTTGTCTCCGACGGGCCAATTCATCGTTCCGTCGTCTTGTCCCAGCTTTTTATTAGTCAGCTTTATTACCGAAAACTTGGAAGAAGCCAGTAGACGATTACTGCATTATAATAAGTAAGTTTCAAGAATAGTATACAAGTATTCAATTTTCAAAGCGTGTTTTTCCGCTCCTCTAGCTTTTTCTACTTCTTTCAAACATTCTTCTCCTATTTTCCATTCCCCTAAAATTCTTCAAACAATCTCTTGCCACCCTTCCTTCTCTTTCTTCCCTCTCACACACTCATCCTATACATGCTCCTATGTCCTATGTTTTCCTCCAAAAAATATGATCTACTTGACTACTAATTTTTACTTCCTCTACCTGCTCTCTAGAATTAAATATTTTTTCCCTCAGCATCAAGCACGTGGAACACGAACTTCATAATAGAGCGATTCGTGATCTTGGCTTGGCTGCACTGAACAAAGACGATAGTATAACTCCAGACCTCATGATCGCATGTTGCGAACGATTACTCCTTCATAAAAGAGTTTTGGCACCAGTTCTCGAAGGAGTGATGCTCTGGGTGACACATTACTATTCTGTGATGAGCGACGGCGTCCTTTGCTTGCCATGGGATTGGAAATTATAATTAAAGATTTGGAAATTTTATAGTATATTGCGCAACGAGGGTCGAAAGGGAAGTATATCACGAGTGTGAAGTTAGCTGTCCGAGAAAAGCGAGGGCTAATATCACACGAGTGAATTCATTGTCTCAACCCGCGTCATGCATACAATTTGGTATCATACCCTCGAAAGAATAATAAGGAGACCCAACTGCCAGTAGGAAGCACTTCGAGACAAGAAGATCTTGAATTTTCGTGCGCAGTTGTCCTCTTCCTATGCATGGAAAAGTGTGCAAGTGAGAGAGTTTGTCGAATTGACGCAAGTTAGAGAGGTTATGTTCTTTTGTTGATCATTATACGAAAGATACGAAATAAATATACACTGTAAAAAGTAAAACGTCGCTTTACAACGACAGTCGTTGGAAATAAAGGTGCCAATGACGATCAATGTATTTTGACAACGGTTGGCACAGCAATTTTACCGCGCTCGTGTAAAATTGCTGTGCTCACCGTTGTCAAAATACATTGACCGTGGTAAAACTGCTGTACCGACCGTTGTCAAAATACATTGACTCTCATTGGCTACTTTATTTCCAACGACTGTCGTAAATCGACATTTCACTTTTTACAGTGTATGAACAGTATTTTCAGTACTTGTTTGAAAAATGTAAGAATAGATTTTGAGAAGGAAAATTGAAGGCAAATACATTTTAAATTTGTAATATGATAAAGAAATAACGTAAGTCTTATAACTTGATTCAAAAGTTTAAAGTTTTTCGAAACGTAAACATGAAAAATATTATAATTTCATTAAAAGTTATTATGAGGTGACTCAGTTTAGAAATTAGTTCATTACGTATTCAAAAGCATGTATAAAATTTAATCAGCACTGAAAACATTTTGTCATCTGCATCAAAACAAACGAACATTACCTCTCTAACTTACGTCAGTTTGACGAACTTTCTCACTCGCATACTTTTACATGCATAGAAAGAGGACAAATGCACACCTGCGCACGAAAATTTAGGATCTTCCAGTGAACATGTCTGCCACTTACGGTAATGTTGCTATTGCCAAGTGGCGAAACGAAGTTAGATCTCCTTAGTATTCCTTTGTGTTGTGAAGCGGGTCGAAATTCGTGCTTTCTACTAGAGGGAAGACAGATCAATGTAGACAGAAGAACACTGCTATTTACATTGATCTGTCACTTTCTTCCTTAGGGTAGAAAACTCGATTTTCGACCCGCTCCATCGGCTTCGAAAGTCGAATTTCCGATTGAGGTATGATGAAAAAACATTTTGTAGATCATGTTATACCTATATCATTTCCAGAGTGTCTACCTGGTCGTAAAATCGGGGAAACCGAGAAACGACCGAGGATTTATTTCTTCGGCAAAAAGCCGTGAATTTGATTCACTGACCAGGATTTTCCTCTAGATTTTACTAAAATGCGAATTAAAAGTGGTTATATATAATTTGTTGCTCTAATTCTGAGTTGGAACATAACATTTGAGAAAAACCGTGGTTCTAACTCGGAACTTGAGAACTTTTGGGATATAGAGAACCGGAAAATTTAGCTTCTTATAGGAAGTCCGAGAAGGCCTTTTGTCGCTCGGGTTTTCAAGATTTCTGAAATACCCCGCGTTCTGAAGTGAGCGGGAGACCTAACGATATCTAAGACAGGAAATTTTCTGAAAGAATTGTAATTCTAAGTTGCGACATGGAATTTAAGTAAGGTAATATAATTTTGAGTCAAGGTTATGGAATTTTTTTGGACGATAAGTTTTACTTTGGGATAGAAAGTTTTCTAAAAGAATTGTAATTTCGAGTTTGGACAACAAATCTAAGTAGCGAAATATAATTTTAAATTCGGGTTTAAATTCAAGAAGAACTTTCTTTAAGAATAATCATTTTGACTCTAAGGAAGGGAGTTCCCGTAAATCATTATAATTTGACGTAGAACAGGAATTTTGAAAAGGACTTTGAATTCTCATTCAAAAGAAAAGAATTCGAAAAACACCCCTTTTCCAGGTCAAAAATCATCACAATTTCAAACTTCTCTCTCCCAAATTCAGAAGAAGAGTGACCATATTTCTGAATTATATTTGGAGAGTTCGTAAATAAATATAAGTCTGATTCGGAGAAGGGAATTTGGAAAACGCTTACCTAATTCTATTTCATGGAGAATTGATTTACAACAATAATGTTTTAGGTTAGAATTCTTCAAATTAAACAAATTCCTTTTTCCAAATCAAAACTCATTTGAATTTTGAAATTCTTGTTTTTTTTTTTTTTGAAACTAAATATTAGACAGAATTTGAAACTACCTTTTCCAAATTTTTAAAAAAAGGAGTTACTTTTTTCCTAAAATGCCATAGAAAATGCTGTAAATAAATATAAGTGTGACTCAAAACAGGAAATTTCAGGGAATGAATGAAATTGTTCCTCGGAACAGGGAACTTTTGTGAAGAATTATCATCTGTCTTGGAAAATAAATTTTTTGTCATGGAAAGGGAATGTTTGAAACAAGCTTGAATTTTGATTCGGAAGAGAAGAATTTTATAGAAAATTCTCATCAAATCTAGAATTATAATTCTCTTACAAAATTTGATGTTTCAAATTAGAATGATAATTCTTATGGAGAAAACCAGGAATTTAGAATCTTCTTCTGGGTAGACACTCTGAATTCCCGCTTATGCAAGTGGTAATCTATATTATGCATAGATTAGTTTTTTAGTCGATGCACAAAATATGATAGGTAATCAATTACGCATAAGAGCGTTTGAAATTTTTAATCTCGCACTTCCTTTGATGCTCATAATTTTATCTATCCCTAGTCTTACCGAAAAAGAAAACAGTACCTGCATAACTTTATTCACTGTGTCATATTCGACAATAAGCTGTTTTGCATTCTAATCAATAGAAGCGAGTAGGTAATTTATGTCTATCTTAGTAGTAGATATTTGTCTATCTCAGAATTTTCTCAGTAACAATTTGAGTAAGTCAAATGTACGATAGAACGCAGCTCGAGGCACAAAGTGCAGTTTTTCATATTAAGCACCTAAAGGTTAAAAAAAAAATTTTTGTTTCTGTGGTTTTGAATCGGATTTAATTCTAAGATGTGTGTGTGGGATTTTCTTTTTGATAATGGTTCTTTGACACCCATAAAAGTTTTCAGACTAAATTATAAATCATAGCCTGAGCTTTTTGGGGTAGAAGATCATTTATGTTTCTGAAAAATCATGAGGTATAGAATTTCCATACAATTTGATGTTGAAGTTTGCTTTAAATATGTTATTTTTTTCTTCGAATGTATTTTTGACAACCAAAATGGCCTTAAAAAAGGGCTCAGGCTATGATTTTGTTTTGAAAACTTCTATGGGGTATCAGAAAACCATCATCAACCAAAAATCCAAAATGCAAGCATTTCCCACTTAAATTTGGTTCAGCTCCACCATGAATGCGCTTCCATTTCTATGACGAATGTTAATTAGACGATTTATGAAAGCGCTTTGTTAGTTTAATTCCTATAGAAATTTGTAATATATTTTTCTAATCGGATTATATATGATGATAAGCTATAGCAATATTGCTGAGGGAATGTTCAGCTTCTCAAATGGGTTTTGAACTACCTCGTATTTTGTATCTTCCTTGATACATGATGTTCCTATAGTGAGCAGGAAAATAATTTTTGGACTAGGCATAATCTGCTTCTCTGGCTTAATTAAAACAAAAAAATACTTTCATCCATTTTGTTTGAAGAAAGTAAAACGAGTTTCAAATTACTCTTAATATTTTTAGTTCGTTATGTAAGATTTTAAGATAATTTTATTTTTTGCTTGATGAATTGTTAGAATCCATAGAGTCAGCAATGTGTCGTTCCAGAAAATATTTTTCCAAACTTTCAGCTGAAAGTTTCTTGTTAAAAAGATTAATTTTCTACCAAAAGAGATGAATGTTCCTTGAAAGATCTTTAACTCATTTAATTAATTTTTAAAGGAGTAGATAAATACCATTGATTTTCTAGCAAAAAATACGAATTTACAACAAATTACATGTATTTGTAACCAAATAGTTAAATTTTCTTCTAGGAACGATCAGTTCTCAAGCAAAAATAAAAAGTATTTTTCAATTGAAATGTTTAGTTATCAAACAACAACAAAAATGTAATGCGCAACCAAATAGTTGAATCGTTGACCAACGAAATGAGTGTTAAACAGAGTATTTATTTAAACCAAGTAGTTGAGTTATTGACCAAAGAATATGAATTTACAAAGAAAAATCTAAGTCAGATTTTCTAATAAAGATGAATTTCTAGCCATGAGTGGATTAGTTATATCTTTATCCGAGAAAATAGTTTTTAACTGAAAAAAAAGTTTAACCTTCAACCGAATAGTGGAATTTTCACGAACAAAGTTGAATTCCAAACCAAAAATATAGTTGTAGACTTTTCATTTCAGAAGAAATGAATTTCTAAGAAAAATAGTTGGATTTTCTTATTGGGTTCGGAATTCATCTTTTTGGTTGGAAATTTATTTTTCTAGTTTAAACGTCAACTACATAGTTGATAAATCATCTTGTACGAATCAATATTCAAATAGTAGGTTGAAAATTTATGTTTTTTTTTTCATATTCCTCACGTTTTGGTTAAAAAAGAATATTCCTGGTTAAAATCATCTTTTTGATTCAAAATTCAACTCTTTGTTTTATTATAATCAATTTCTTCCTATTGAAAATATAACTTTCAAATTTTTTATTGAAAGTTGATATTTTCAATCGGAAATTGATTTTTTTTATATTAAACATTCTTCTATTCGGATAAAAAATCGTCTTTTTGGTTGATAGTTAATCTTCTTGATTGAAACGACATCGTCCTTTTTTGAAAGTGCAACTGTTTGGTTGATAATCGATCTGTTCTGGTTGTAGATTCGACAATTTTTTTGAATTAGTATTTTTTGGTAACTTCATTTGTTTTCGGTATTACATTAAAAATATTTTTGGTCAAAATATCAACTATTATGTGTGTCTTCGAGAATTGATCTTCCTTATTTGGACAATTTATTACTTGGTTTGAAGTTGAACTACTTCGAAGAAAATTCATTCTTTTCGGTTAAAGATTTGGTTGAAAATCCATACTTCTGGGTGGTTTCTTAATCTCAAAATTGAACAATTCGGTAGGAAAAAAAACTGTCTGGTTAAAAATTAACTTTTTCTTTGGAAACTCATATTTTTGGTAGAAAATTCAAATATTTTGGTAAAATGTTGAATGTTGAATTTCCAACCGAACTATTTGAAAATCTACCAATTTTGAAAAAATTCAACTTTTTGGTTGAAAAATTATATTTTTGGGTTGACGATTTTTCTGTTTTGTGTTTACTTTGTCTTTTTGGCTTGGAAATTCAGCACTCTTCTCAAATATTCGGCCTTTTAATAGAAAATTAAAGTTCTTGGTATAAATTCCATATTTTTCGCTGGAGAGGTGATCATTCGGTTGAATTTTTTTTTTGAAAATTAAGCTACCTGATTTAAATTCGAAGCTCCTTGTGAAAGGTTAATTTTTAAGATTTGCCAATGTATATAATTTGAAAATTCAACTGTTTTGTAATAAATTCTCTTTTTGTCTTGTAAATTCGATCATTTGGTGGGAAATTCAATTTGAGTGTCGAAATTAACTTTTTCGTTGGGAACTCGTTTGTCGGTAGAAAATTCAATCGCATATTTTGTAAAAAATCAATTTTCTGTTTTTTTCATCTTTAAGATAGTTGTAAAGTAGGAAGTAAACGTGTCAAATGAGGTGCCTTCTGTAATAGTCCTTTTTGTAGGGAATTTCTCCATCTTCTTCTCCAAGTGTTTGGAAAATCATCCAAAATGAAGATTAAGCAAGAACTGGACGACGAAAACAATCAAAAGATGAGGTGTCAGAATAAAAACAAATAATTGTCAGCATATAGTGTATCCATTTGAAAATATGTTCAACATTTGAAATACAGTCGTGAATGAAAAATCTTTGTGTAAAAAATTCGTGAAACATTGTATGTTTGGGTTTAGAAATCATTATCTACGAAGCCTGAAGTGTGATGGCTAGAACCAGAAGATGGAGATATCTCAGAAGATTCGAAAAGCGAACCATAATCATTAACGTCACTGTTTGAGGCTTGAGAAGAATGTGGAGAGTAAGGGACTAGATCTAGAGGTCTTTCTCTTGTAGGAGAACGTGATCTATTTCTTATTCTTGAAGGTCCTGATTTTTCTCTTTGTGGGTCTGATGGTTGCCCTGCATGTATTTGGAATCCTGATGAGTTTGAAGGTCCTGATTGTGCTGGTTGTTGCCCAAGGTGTCTTGAAATTTCAGATGATTGCCTTCGCAGTTCTTGTGGGCTTGAAGGTCCTGAATGGTCTGGTTGTTGCCCAAGTGTTCTTAAAGTATCTGGTGATTGTCTCCGTTGTCCTGGTGGGTTTGAAGGTCCTTGGACACTCTGTTCCGAGGTAGGTCTGGATCTGGAGCGTCTTGAAGCCGAAGGTTCTCTGTCTGATTCGGAACTTAGCCCTGTAAAAATAAAATAGAAATTTATGATTCAAACATTCAATTTTATTGACGGAGAGCGCTTTTCACCTAATTTAAATTAAGTAGTTCATATGCTTGGAAAGAGTAAGAATCAAATGATGAATTATGAAACCCCATTTTTCATGCTTCCAATCACTGCAATATGAAAAGTATCAACAATTAAGGCGTTAAAATAGGATACTTTGGAAGAAGATTAGTTTCACTATTAAACGATCTAGTTTAAGGGTGATAGACGATTGGACTTTGAAAGAATTTTTTTTTATAGGTATGGCACTGAGTTGCGCATATGATTCTCGTTCCAGCTTAGAGAAAAATATAAAGAAGACTCCCCTGCATTTTGGTGTTGCAGAAATTCCAGGGATTGATATAACTTTTTAAGAACCATATAACCAGTTATCAAGCAGCGAAAAAGACGTTTCAACTTCATTAAGTGTTTCAATTACAAAATTCAAATACTCGAGCCCTGAAAAATTTATTAACAAACCCAATATTGAGTTAGTCACCAAAAGGGAAAATTCAGAATTGCTGAGTTCACCACATCTGTAAATCTGAGTTTCCAAGACTTATCTGGAAATATAATCATGAATTCGAAGTTCATCTGGTCGACAAGAAATAAATTTTAAAATTGCCAAAAGTAACAAGTTTGAGAAAACATTTTTATTGAACCGACTTTTGAATTATGGATATTAAAATTTGATTTGGTAATATTGAAATTTATTTTCCGGTTACTCGCTAAATTTAGTATTCATGAAAATATTTCTAATCGAAACGGTTTTCTCAATTTCGGAATTTTTATTCAGTCATAATTTATTTTATGTTGAATTAATAGCTCTAATTCCGACATGTGTATATAAATTTGCTAAGAAACAAGTTTCGGAATGTAGAATATCAAATTTCGGGACATTGAAGTCATTTAAAAATATGTTTATTGGCCAATTGATAAACTTAGGATTCGCAGAAAGATTTCTTATGAAACGAGTTTCCGAATTGAATATTTTTATACTTTTGTGAATCATCTTTTGGCGCATTTATAAATCTATTATATGGACATAAATCTACAATGAAAACAATATTGAAATAAAAGAATTCGATAAAGCTGAATTTTCTGGCCAATTGATCATTTATATACTTGTAAATTTTTCATGAAACGATTCTTAGAACCTTCGGATGGAAAATTGGATAAAAAGAGAATTTATCTTATGTAAACTTGGTGAATCTACCAATTTTGGCATACATTTCAGAACCCACTTTTGGATTTGAATAAAGTTGGAATTCTTTTGGCCACTCGATCAATGCAGCATTCATTAATAAATTTGCAAAGAGCCTGGTTTTAGAGTTTATAATTATAAATCACCGAATTTTGAAATTTTAAATTTGGAAGACCGGGTGATCTTAAAATTTATTTTCGGTTACTTGATAAATTTGGGTTTCATCAAGGTACTTTGACTTGACTTCTCCGGCTCTTGTGGTATAAAATACTGTTCGACATCTGTGTGAGAGGTGATTATTTAGCGAATTAGACATTCTTCTCATGAGCGAAGCGACACAGATGTCGAAATGTACTATTTTGGCAAATTTGTGAATGTATATTTCCATCATAAATCTGAAAAAGACCAAATTCTGTAATTTAAAATTCGAAGTCGGAGTTAAAAAGTATGAAAAGCGGGTAGTTATATATTTCTATATTTATTCTTGCGCCACTTGATTAATTCGGCAATTATAAATGAATTTTCGGGATGTGACAAGCTTGAAAATCTCAAATGTCGAACTTGGTAAATTTAGAAATGCCTGAATTCACATATTGCTCCTAAATTACACATTTATTACATTCTCATCAGAGACGGTATTAGATTTGTGTAAAATTTTACCCCCCCCCCCCCCCCCCCCCCCCCCTGCTCGCATGCCCCCCCTCGTCCTCACCCCCCTCCCCCCCACACCCCGCTCACCACACCCTCTTTCT
>WSXT02027186.1:0-13877 GCA_011762715.2 Neuroterus valhalla | reverse complement strand
ATATGAACTTACTATGGTTCTTTTGATATTTCTTGCACAATTTCTTGTATAAGTTTTTACTCAAGATCTTGATCTCTTATTTTCACGAGGGAACTCTATCCCCTCTCCAGCACATCGTAGTAGTATGCCGCAAGATGTTCTTAAGTAGTCCTCGTCCACAATCGTTTCATCTGGGAGGTTTAGAATTGTTCTTTTTCTTCATAAAGTACAAATAGGGCTGTGCTTCTAGATCAGCAAACCAAACAACAAATATGACCAAGCTGATGCAGGTGAACACGGTCGCATTCGCATGCAGCGCTGCTTTCGCATGCAGCGCTGCTTTCGCATTTGATTTCCGATGATTAACGCACGACACTAGTATTGCACCAGTGACACAGCAGAAACATTAAGGTGTCATTGTAATGTAATATAATATCATTTGTACATATCAGTAATCCTCTATACGTTTTCAAGTGAAATTGAAAATCTGTTCGGAATCATTATTTACATACTTTCTTATCTGTTCTGTGCTCTCTGCTTGGTTAAGATAAGAACATTTTGTCGTTCAATCTATGCACTATGCACGATGCCCGAATCTGTAATGTTGATTCCAACAAGTGCCCTCAGCTTGCCTTATCCTGCATGCCCCTCTTAGTTTTTCTTGTCCATTAGAGACTGGAATATTGCACCCTCTTTTGACACGGCGACGAGATTAACATTCTTCTACTGATGCACAAGAAACTGCCAAACTAAATGGTTTGAATTTTGCTGTGTACTTTACTCTTTTGATTCCGCATTCAATTGTTCAAAAAAATGTACTAACGCGGTAGAAGCGTGCCCTGGACCCATTACCTGAAGAAGGGAATGGCAGGATGGTTAAATGAAACGACATTAATATCCTTACACCAGAAAAGTTCTCTGAAAAGAATATCAGGTAGACCCGAGCACTGAAAAATCATGATATATTATGACATTTCATCATAATATTCAACTGAAAATCTTTTTGCAGAATCAAGACTTCAACATTCTATGCACCAGAACAAAGCATCTCACCCAAATACAAAAACCACCAGAAGTCACGGGACTCATCAGTAAGACAATGCGAATCGGCCCTAGTGATGGGACATTAAATGGAAAAAATCGATGTTTTTAAATATCGAATATCGGTAAGATAACATCGATGTAAAAAAACAACATCAATATCGTAAAGAAATATCGATTATCGGTATAACGATAATCACGCATGCGCAGATTAAAACGAAGTCTCGCACCATACTGCGCATGCGTCGTACTCGGGACCTGATTGATTGCTGTTCGCGTGCAGTTTAAACTGTAATCTATGTTTCAATGAGTTGAAATGTTATGTTTTTAATTAAGAAAGGAACACTGAAAGGAATAAAAAACTGAATGTTCGGACCTAACTATAAAAGTGCACACAACATTTTATAGATAGTTTGGACGTTTTTTTTAAGAACCGGTTTTATTATGGTTCCATCTAAGAGATGTTAGTAATTTATAATGAAAATTACAATGACTATTAATAAGTGCAGACACAATGTGATTGACAATTTTTTGTGCTTCAAAGCCACAGTTTTGTGTTTTTATTGATTGAAACTTGAATAACTTTTGAGTTTTCCGAGATTATTCAAACCAATTACATTAGTTTCAAAAATCTTTTTATAAAAATTCAAACTCGCAGTTTATGATCGTTAAATGACAAATTTATTTCGAAATATTTTCCAATTGTTTGGACAAGAAATGATCATTCATTTCGAACAAAATTTGATTTATACAATTATATTAACAAACAATCCGATTAGATGAGAAAATGACCCCTAAGCAGAGTATAGGTTATGTTATAACTATTATAGTTAAAACTGGAGTATAGCTTACGTTATAACTGAAAAATGTGGAAAATGAACCTTTAGCTCATTATAGCAGATGAATTTTATCGATTTAATTAATTAGTAAGCTATCGAACGGTATAACCAAATTTATAATTCAACTTCTAAAACGGTTTGCAATTCGATTAAATTATACCAGGTCAATATTATTAATAAATACATCCATTTGAAAATATGATTCTAATTTCTACATTTCAATTTATCAACCTGCGAGGATGGAAAGGATTCTCTCTGCATATATATATATATATATATATATATAGATCATGAACACGGGATAGTTCCGTCGTCCACGTCGGCGTGATGCAGAAAAAAACAGGAAAAACAGTAAACTGAAAAATGCGGAAAACATCGACATCGAAACATTGTATCGATATTTACACATCGACATCAATAAGGCCACATCGATGTGTAAAACATCGATAATCGAAAGCAAAAGATCAATGTTTTCGATGTTACGATATCGCGATGTCCCATCACTAATCAGCCCTGCCTTAGGCGCTTCAGGCCGAAATTCTATTGAAACATTTTTGAGACCCTGTCACTCTTCTTTCCTTCTCTTTTTCAACACTCAGTGTTAGGCACTGCTTGTTTGTCGGGAAATGTATATTACAGAACAATACTTCAGTAAACAGAAGTATCAATCCCTTTAGTCGGTAAGACAACGACCGGTCATTCAACGACAGACGATAATAGTTTGCGTCCGTACTCAGATGCCACCAGTCAATTATTTTATACTGGCAAAAAAAAGGGCCACCGTCATGTCGCTATGGCCAGATATGGCGAAGGATTAGAGCTGCTTGCGAAAAATTTGAATCTGCATCATGAGCAGCACGTTTCATCTGCAAGGAGCATAAGAATTCATGCACCCCTGAAGATTGTACAAGGGTATTTTGGCAAGGTTGGTGTCTTCCTAAATTCTTCTACACGTGTCTTCCTACACGTTTCTCCTACACGGAGAAAGCGGGACACTTCTATTCATTGCCCAGCCAATGGTGAGCATTGCGCGTAAAAAAATTTCACTCGGCGCACGAGCTGTCATTTCGACTCCCGGTTTGGTATTCGAGTGAAAAGTTGGTCTGAATTATGTAGAGAATTCTATATTGATTTCAAGTCGCTGCATCACAACGAAACTAACCACGATAATCATTACCGAGTTCCTTAAAACATTACATACGTGAAATGCAGTAAAAAAAATAGGCGGGAAGCCATAATAGTGAAATTCCGACGAGAGTCGAGCGGCCAGGTGGCCTGCCTCGTCACACCATCGAAGTTCTTGAACTGCGCTCAAAAGTTCTGATTGCGCCTAATAGTTCCGATTGCACTCTGAAGTTCTGGAACGCGCTTCCAACCAATGGATGTCTCCGGAGAAGCGCGATAGAGGGTCATAAGCTGAAATAATCAGTAGCAGAAAATTTTGACTGCCTTCCACCACCCAGCTGCCCATAACCAACTCCGCAATCGCTCTGAAAGCTCAGATTACCCAGCTAAGTAAAGAAAAACAATTCCGGTCTCAGTAGTCGAATCAGTCTTATCCCAAAACAAAAATAGGTACACCGACCTCTATGATGGCCCTTTTATCGTCGTAATGTGTGATAAAAACCAAGAAAGTGGCAATATAGCCAATCTTCACATCAGCTCAATAAGTAAAATCCTACGTAAATTAGACGTTAAAAATTCATTCAGTGATCTTCAAGCCCTTGGAGATTACAAAATGCGAACCACTTTCGAAACGTATGAAAACGCGAGTTCATTTGTTCAAACTTTTTCCCATCCTGAATTATTAGCCTATATTCCTGATTTTAAAATATATCCAGTGTACCTTATCAAAAACGTGGACCCCAATGAAAGCGAAGAAGAAATCCTTGATGATCTCAGAACAAACCCGGAATTGAACATCCCAGTTATTGAAGTAAAAAGAATTTACAAACTCGAGAAACTATCCCGCGAAATCGGAAATCTAAATAGCGAAGGAAATCCCCAACTTATACCAACAAGAAGATTAAAGTCAAACTTCTTGAACACGTAAAACTTGAGAAAATATCGCTGTTCTATGCCAAATGCCCTATTGAACCTTACATCAATCAAGTGCGAAGATGCTTCACTTTTCTTAGATTCGGTCACGTTGCTAAGCATTGCCGAGTGAAAAGTATTAGATGCAAAAAATGCGCTGGTGAACATGATTACTCGACTTGTTCTTCCGAAAATTTACTCTGTGCAAACTGCAGAGGTAACCACCAAGCAGATTCTAAAGAATGCCCCTCTTTCATCAAACAAAGAGAAATACAAAGACTAATGGCTTATAGAGGCCTTTTTTACAACGATGTAAAAAATGAGATACCTAAAAAACCAGAAGCCAAACCTATCCCAGCATTCGATTTAACAAACTGGCCTAGAGTTCTATCCATCCCTAGAATAAACTCAACCAAAAACAGCTTTTCCTTCCCTCAGAACAAAAATGTTTCATTAAACAATTCAATCGAGAAAATGCTGAACACAACTATCAACCCTTCGCCCGCGAAAACAGATATGAATCAAAACGAATTAACACAAACACCCTCGTCCCGATTCCAGCCAACACAAACGAGTCACAAAGTTGTTCAATTCAGTGCCTCCCAAGACTCAATTGTCAACATAACCTCAATAGTTGGGAAGCTAGCAGAGGAAGCCGCAATTAAAGCTAGCTCCAACATAATGAACAATTTTATCGAAGAACAATGAAAAAAACTAGTTTCAGATGTCATGCACACCCTCTCGAAACAATTTCTGGACCTATTAAAACCATTACAATCTCAAATCAACAATTTAACCTTAGCACTAAATCAAAGATCCGACACTTGTCAATCGGAGGTCAATAGTTCAAATGATCATCAATGACCCACTCAAATGATCCACCATACAACCTCGTCAATCAATTATTAACTACTCAAAATTCTTCAAATACTCGAATAACCAATAAAGAACAACCAGGGAAATTAGTTATTGTTCAATGGAACTGCAGAAGCCTATGGGATAAATATAGGGAAATACAATTCATTTTGGCACATTCAGATATAATGCTCTTACAAGAAACCTGGCTAGTCGAAGAAGATGAAATAAAGTTCAACGGATTCAATCTTGTACGAAAAAATCACGACAACCTCTTCAGAGGTGGGGGCGTTGCCATTCCAGTCAAAGAAGGCCTTCAATTTAAAGAGCTACCAGCACCCCAGCTTCATAATCCTGGTATGGAAATAATAGGTATTGAAATCACTATTAACAATCATCCAAAATACAACCTGTTTTGAATTTATAGACCCCCTGACATTCAAATATCAAATTTATCCTGGAAATCCCTACAAGAAAGTTATAGATCAGAAAAAACAATAATTGGAGGAGATTTTAACGCCCACAACATGCTATGGCGCAGTCAGATAACCCGAAAAAATGGTGGTAACAAACTCGCTAATGAAATTAATAATTCAACATTCCTTCTCTTGAATGATGGCTCTGCTACCAGGCCAGGATTCCTTAACCCTAACACCCCGCGACCAAACAGCGTCCCTGATTTGACTTTAGTGTCATCCCAGTTAGCGAACTCATGCTGCTGGGCTATTTCTACCAACTCACACACAAGTGACCATTTTCCGATCTACCTAGATCTTAACCTCCAGGCATCAATCAGACAGGAAGGAAGGCCCAGAATAAACATTACGAATGTTAACTGATCAGAATTTAAAGAGAAACTCAGCACTCAACTTTCAGTCAACATTCACACAAACGAATCACCTTTAGATGACTTTGACACCTTACTGAAATCAGTACTGAATACTCTTTTATCAACTGGAGCGAAATGGGCCGAGGGCAAACACAACTTCAGTTCCCCACCCGCCCGCTGGTGGAACAAAGCCTGTTACGCTGCGCTGAACTTAAGGAGGTCAAAATACCGCACTTATAAAAGACACCCTACTAATGAAAATGAAATTAACTACCTAGAAGCACTTGAAAATTCCAGAAAAGTTTTCAGAAGAGAGAAAAAATGAAACTTTCTCCTATTTTGCGACTCAATTGACCCTCAAATGGATGCAAAAAACGGTTGGCGCATTGTTAAATCATTTAAAAACCGTAGAAACCCAGACTTTTACACAATCAGCACAGATAACGTGGATAATCCGGTACACGAATATATAGAAAAATTAGTTCCGCGAAATAGCATCCCAATCACCTCCCCAGACATCCCGGTAACCAAAATCGACTGTAACTCCAATGAAGCAAACAGCTCCTTTAGTTTAGCTAAACTTGAACGAGCAATCGCTTCAACCAAGATCAAAAGTGCCCCCGGGCCAGACTGCATATCCAATGAAACCATAAGAAACTTCCCGGACTCAATCTTAAAAAATTTTTTGACATCCTTTAATAACATTTACCACTCAGGAAGGTTTCCAAAGATCTGGTCTCACTATTTTGTCTACCTGCTACCAAGAAAAGGAAATAAGGGATACAGACCAATATCACTAGCCTGCAATCTGCTAAAGATAATTGAAAAATTAATTCTAACCCGACTAGAAAAACTTATTGAATTAGACTTGCAGATCCCAAACTGCCAATATGGTTTTAGAAGACGCAGGTCTTGTGCCGACAACATTAACATTTTTAACATAGACATACATAAAGCTTGGCTGAAAGACGAGTTCATGGGAGCTATATTTATCGACACAAAAGGTGCATACGATAATGAACATCCTAAAATACTGATTGAAGACTTGATAAGAGAGGGAATAAATCATGAAATTATAAAATTTATATCGAACCTAACACGCAATCGCTCCCTCCATTTATACCTGGGTCAACATTACCTCGAAACTAGAAACGCACACGTAGGCGTTCCACAGGGATCAGTGTTAGCTCCTATCATTTTTAACTTCTACCTAAGGAAAATACTAAACTACATCGGCCCCTACTGTAAAATACTAATTTACGCGGACGATATAGTAATTCACTATAATTCGAGAGACTTAATTCAACTCCAAACCACCCTAACAGAGGCCCTTAACCTACTGAACAACTGGCTAAACCTAAGAAATCTGTCCTTATGTTTAGAAAAAACAAAGTTTGTTATCTTCTCCAGAAGACGGTTCAATCCCCAGGATAATTTTATAAAAATGGGCGATGACAGAATTGAATGCTCGAACCAGGCCCTGTTTCTGGGTTTAATCTATGACAGTAAACTAACTTGGGGGAAACACATAATAGCACTCAATAAAAAAAATCCTTTCTAGAACTAATATTATAAAATCGATCTCATGAATCAGAGAGGGCACTCATACTAACATAACAATGGAAATTTACAAGAGTCTAATCCGGCCGTGTATAGATTGGGGCTTATCATGCTATGCTGACGCATGCAAATCACTCCTCTCGACAATCGACTCACTTCAACTTGCTGCTTTAAAATTCAGTTTAGGCATAATGCGCTCATCGCCAAGAAATACGGTCCTTGGAGTTTTTGGCGAACCTCCATTGATAATAAGACGTAAAATGATAACGGACAGATTCTTATTCAAATCTAAGATAATAAACGAAAACCCAGTTTTTAATAAACTAACGAGTATGCATAACGCGATTCAAGCCAAAAACAAAATCCCAAAATATATGGTCCCTTTCATATATCGAGAATGGTTAACGCACTACCACACATTAAAGAAAATGAACTCTCACTCATATTACACAATTTTCAACTTTCCTATAGAATGCCTGGCATATGAGCCCAAAACAGAAATGGAGTTTGGTTTACAATTACGAAAATCCCTCAACCCAGACCAAATGCTAGCCGATTTCATCCTAAACAAATTCTCCGATTTCAATCCCATCTTCACAGACGCTGCCAAAACAGAAAATATAGAAAACCTCATAGAATCACCCTGTGGTGCAGCATTTATCTCACCCTCAGATAACTACTCGCAATCCTTTAGATTAAATGGAATAACATCGGTTCTCCGAGCGGAATTGTTTGCAATCGGAAAAGTGATCCAGTTTATCAAAATTAAACACATAAAAAAGCAATAATCCTCACTGATTCTCGACGAGCTGAATCATCGATCCTGGCCCCGCTTAACCCGAATCCGCCCACAGTACCATATATGGTACGCATGACAAGTAGAAAGAAAATCGCGTTTACTGCCGTTCTTTGAGTTCGAAACTTGCGCGCCCCCGCCTTATATCATGGAGGTAACATGACAGAGTGGCCCTCAAGTTTCGGCTGGGTTGACTTAGCGACATTGCTTCCGCGAGGAGTATTCCCCTTCACCAAAAACGATATCTCAAAGAAAAATTTGGGCGGATTTGGGTTAAGGGTCAACACTATTCCCTCACTCATTATAGACAATATGAAATTTTGAAGAGTTAAGCAATGCATGAGCGTATGGGTTATAATAATAATATATTTTATATTATCCAATATTGATATTCAATGGTTTAAACAACCTGAATTTGAGCGCCTCCACTACGCTGGTGAAAATTCTCAATCACCTGCGTAAGTTATTAGTAAGCACTTTTCAATTATCATATCCATTACATTAACATAATTAAAGGATTTATACGTTAAATATGAGATAGCACTTTTACAGTATTTTATGTCAAACTTATATTTTTTTTAGGAAACTTGCAAAAAAAATAATTGAAAAGTGGTCAAGCTCGATAACTTCAATACAATTATAGCGCATGAGGTCTTTTTGACATGTTTTTTTTTTCAACTTTCATACCTACATTCATGTAAATTTGTAACTTTTGAACAAACAAAATATATCCTAATAGTCTTAAATTTACCCCTGCAAACATGGAATTAATTACGCGCCTACAACTCATAGTGATAAGAACTTTTGTTTCGCCATAAGTATGCTGACATCTTGCATTTATCCACATAGACGTAAAGGAAGAGGGGTATTGTCGGACGCGTATGAGAATCCAGTATAATAAACTATTCAGAATCTACCTCTGCATAAAAAATGTAACATTGAATATTGTCATGAAGTTTGACTGTAAAATTAAAAAGATCGAAAAATTTTCTTTTTTCTTTTGGGATCAATGTCTTGTGAAAATATGGGCAGACTGTTGTTTTAGGTAAGACTGAAGGCGATATGAATAGGATTCACAATTATTCGAAATTCTCCAATTCTGAGACTATTAATTTTCAACTACATATGAAAGCATAAAATAATGATTATTAACCTTCCTTAACCTTTATGCGGAGCCAGTAGAGGTAAAAACGTGGATTGTCCCTAATTTATATGTATAAATAATATTGTGACAGATTACAGAGAAAACCGTGAGATGATGTAAAATTAGAAATTCGAAGACCAAGTTGTATGCATTATAACATGTCAGTGTGTTCTATACGCTTTTTTTCGAAAATTTTAATATTTATTTTTAGAATTTTGTTTTCAGTAAATTGAAACAAAATTTGCGAATTTTAGTCACTTCTTTCTTAGCAACATAAGTGTTTGTCTATATAAATATTTATTTTGCACGTGTTTAGAAAATGAGTTTAAAAATACTCGTACATTCACCATTTTAATACAGTACAGGACTCCTATCAAAAACGATGCCGAAATTGGTACTCGGAATTCGACGGCAGATTCTTGTCGTGTTGGCGTGTGGAAACACAGCCTATATATTCCCATCAGACGCAGAGGACTCATGGTATTTTTAAATAATGGTTGAAGTAGCAAATACAGGATTTTTTGGTTTATTGCAGCAAACCTATTTTCTTGACAGAAAAAAAGGATTGAGAAATGCAGGTCTCAGAAAAATATACAAAATGGCAGGTCTTGCAATTATTTTTGTTTATTTGTTTACTTGGAAAATAGTCAAATCCGTAAAAAATTGCCATTTTTGGATAAGCAGTACTTTTTTTTTTTGCAATAATCAAGCAAAATGTTCCAAACTTAGAAAATATGTCCTTTACTATACTCAACAATTGTAGGAAATTCTAGCGCAAGAAAAGTCATTTGTTACTGAAAAAATGATTTCTTTTTTCAACGAAATTTCTATAACTTTAGCCAGAAGAGAATCATCAATAATGTAAAAATGTACTCCAGAGGTGTGATACCAATCATTTTTACTCGGAGGCAAAGCCACTTTCGATAAATAAAGTGCACAAAAGGGGTCACGTAATGATAGTATGTTTGTTTCTCATAAACAAATCCAAGAAACTGTCGATTCCAATTTTATTAAATAGGGATAAGGGCCATTTGACTTGTTAAAACAAAAATTATTCCAAGTCAGGGGGGGGGGGTCCCCTAGTAATTACTGCTGCTGCAATTTTTAACGTTTTAAGCAGAAATTTGGCGCAAGTACGAAATAAGAGTTGCGCTAATCAACATAAAATCCACGCGGTAGGGCATTTGAATTTTATGGGGGATAATCGTGACTTATCTCATGACTAAAACTCACAACTTCTTTATTAATATTTCAATATTTGGCCATTAATTTATTGTTTATCGGATCAACTGGGAAATATAACTTCTTGTTACCAATATTCACATCTGAAGGGGCAAAATGGAGGGAATAGTATATTCCCCACGAGTCGTACATACTATTTTGTTCATCGACTACGTGAAATGAGACATTTTTGGTCTGAAAATAGTTATCAAAATGAGCGATCTTTTAATCGTTGAATAATGACACGTTTTCCCCACGAGTGGGTAAAACCTGTCATTATTCAATGCTTCTCGTCAACGATTGAAAAATCGCTTATTTTGATCACTGCTTTCAGTTCAAAAAAGTCGAATTTTTCACGTAGGTGTTGAACAGAACAATTTTTAAATACTCAACAAATAACGCACGTTAGTTTTTTTGGTTTAATCTGAAGAAATTGAAGGATGTAAAAAAACACAAGTCAAATATCTCTTAACCAGATTTCATAAAATTAAAATCGATGAAGTTATTCAATTTGTTTATGAGAAACAAACGCACTATCATTTTGTGGCCCCCTTTGCGCACTTTATCAAAAATCGCTTTGCCACTAAGCGCAATAATGATTATTATCACTCTTCTGAAGTACATTAACAAACTATAGATAATATCCTTCCAGCCAAAGTTGTTGAAACGTAGCAATAAACTAATTTTTTCAATAACAAATGTCTTTCTGTAAAAACTGATGAATATTTTGCACTTGAGTTTTCCCCAATTTTTAAGAATGGCTTGATTGTTGAAAACACTATGGCATAGTCAAAAACGGAAAATTTTTACGGTTTTTATTCTTTCTAAGTAAGCAAATATAATTGAAAGACCCGCCATCTTGTAGATTTTTTCAAGATCTACTTTTCTCAATCCTTTTCTTCAGTCAGGCAAACAGGTTCGCTGCAATAAACATGAAACCTGTTTTTGCTATCTTCAACCATTGTTTAAAAATACCATGAGTCCTCGGCGTCTAATGAAAACATAATAGACTTCGTTCCCGCACGCCAACACAACCAGAATCTGGCCTCGAATTTCAGGTACTTATTATGTAAAAAAACAGGCCTTTTTCGAAAGGGATCCTGGATTAATATCATCGTAAAGGTTTTTTTTAATGTTCCTGGATATAGAAAAACTGTTGAACATAAATAATCTATTACAAAAGGAGCAATAAATCATCATTTGTTCAAATTCAAGGGGACTTTTCTAACCTAATCAGATGACATACTAAACACAACTGAAAATAGCTAAATATACCTTCAAGGTTTGTGAAATCATTTTCGGAAATATTTTAAACGAATAATAATATTCATATATAAAAAATTATAAATAAAATTTATCTACACAGATATATGGAAAATTGATTTTTTCATTTAAAAAATAAGTGCTATTTAGTGTCGAAATGGAACAAAAAGATTTACTGTATTTGAATAATAACTTATATTCTAGTATTTCACCAGATGGCGAGTAATTTTCAAATGAATAAGCTGTCCCATTCCGATCCGGTCTCTCCTGTTATATTACTTTAAGGAAACTAAATTAGCGCCACATCTTGTTTTATAATATCTTTTGACAGAGATTCGTTTGTTTTCAACTAAACTATCCCTCTACCTGCAGACTGACCATAACGACCGAACCCTTTATTTAGTTTCTAGGATTCTTAGTAATCCGAAGAGAAAATAACAAAAAATTTCTGTCAGCCACGCACTTGTGGCAGCCAACACTTACCGAAAGTCGTAAATCCTGGTCCGGACACACTTAGCCACTTCGAAAAATTGAAGGTATCGGTCACCAATCTTTTCATTTTTTTTTAAAACATTAATATTTGGAGACCAGAATTCGAATCGTTTTATTTTTCATTGAAAACTCAGAATTTCGAAATGTATTATTCTTCAACAGTTGCCTATGGGTTATCTTGTAGACAGTTCCGACTTTTCCAGACATACTAGAATCACTGATTTTTTCATGATTTTCAGTTTTTCCCTTGCGTGCCGCCACCTTACGTTAAAAAAACAGCAGCAGGACGCTTCTAAATTTCTGAAACCTACTCGGTGCATTTGCAGCACAGGTTATATTCCCGTGCATGTATAACAAAAATAACGGAAACATTCTCTTTCGCGGAAAAATATTTCATTCTGAGTGGATACAATCTTCAGAAATACAATTGCTATTCAATATTGAACTGTTATTAGCTACCAGCAGCACGTGGTGCGACGGCCATGCTATCATTCAGGTTATACTTCGAAGGGGTTATAATCCCAAAGAGGGGCCAAATTTCACAGATTGAAAAAAAATAGTATAAAGTCACGATTCCCAGGAAAATTCTGTTCAGCTACTCGATAAAACCGAAGAAAATACTTACTTCTCCTTTCGCCTTCATTTTTCCTTCCGTTCAATGCGAGATCCAAGTAGTAAAAGATGGTTCATGCCATAGACATAACGCTTACAGGATCGAAGAATTCGAAGACGGGTACAGCACTAAGTCAAGATCATTGAAACTATACGATATACCTTTTCATATCATTTCGGTAGTTAGTGGTGCGCATACGCAGCTGCCATGGCAGTTGCCGCGAGTTCAGGAAATCCGGTCTCTTCGGGTACTCAAGGTTATTAAGGGCTCAGGTATACGTGCAAGACAAAAAAACGGTTTTTTAAAAGAATTTTTTTGAAGGGAATTGGGTATTTTTTATTGACAAATGTTTAGCAGTTTCAATAATACATATTTCAAAAGTTACAACAAAATTTGCATGCAAAAATATTAATAAATAACCAAGTTTTAGCCAATCTGTCCGAGGTCCAAAAAAAAAGTTGTTTTGCGGTGCGCAACGTTACTCATGACTGAATCATTTGAAACAAAAGAAAAAAAACAAGAAAGATTAGTAGAAAATAATATTCCCTTGTACTTGAACGATTCATTGCAACAAAATTTTGAATTTTGACAAAATGGCGGATGTGTAAACTTTTTTTTTGGTGTAAAAAACCGCTCATTTTTCGGTAAAAAGAAAGTAAATAAATGAAAATTTACCATGTTATTCGTTCAAGTACTTCAGAGTTATATTAATAATAACTGATTTGAATTTGGTAATGATCGTTCTAGTCGTCTTTGAGATACAGTACGCACCGACTTCAAAAACGTAGTTTCGAGAAAAACGCGTTCAAAGTTTTGATTATTGCTTCCCTGTCCTAGATACCGTCGAGACGTCTTAGATTGAAGTTGTGCATCTTCGTAAGTTTTGCTCCGATTTTGATGAAATTCAAACACAGTATTTTTGAAATGATATACTTTCAGAAAATGCAATTTAAAAAAATCTTTTTTTTTGAAAATCCCAAGTATACCTAACCCCTTTAAGGTGCAGATATGTGCAGAAGTGTATATTTGAAACTCTTTCTTTCATGTTAAAATTTCTTATCTATAAGTTAAATTAGATTAGATTTATCACTCCATGTATACCCTTTTCGGGTTTTTACATATCTATATTCCCCCCTCCCACAGGGGATCGTCAGACATTTAACCCTTCAACTCAAATCCCTTCCCGAAATCCCCAATAACCCCAACTC
>WSXT02027175.1:0-13877 GCA_011762715.2 Neuroterus valhalla | reverse complement strand
TAGTTTGGACAATTATGTTTCTTTCTGAATCATTTTTTGATTTCAGAATATTAGTATTTATAGTTGGTTTATTAATCTGGTTGAAGGAACTGCATTCGTAATTAATCTTCTCACAGTGGTATAACCATCAGTTTGATGAAATGAATGGTTTTCAAAATGATCACTACAAACTGTTGAATTTTTATTGACAACTGAAACACTAGTGATTTCCATCCATTGTTTTCGAAGTTCCAAATCTCTAGGAAACCTGCAATAAAATACTCAATGCAGTACACAACTTATATTGAACCCATTTCATTTAGGGTAAAATATTACTTACTGGTGGAAGCTGCGACTATAATCAAAAGGAACATGTTGTTTTTTACAACAAACACACGTTTTCGTCATAATAATAATTAAAAACTAAACAAAAATAACATTGCTAAGTGTTATTACTCACAACTTATTACTAAGTTTAAATATGAATTGCAGTCTCTATTCTATGGTCAAGACGCCATGACTTGAATACTGTTTTGCGCATGCGCCATTAAAGAGAGATAGAGAGAGGTCTTTTATCTTCTCTCTCTTTCTAACAGTGTGACACGTTCCGGGCTGCCTCCCCCACTCTATCTATAATATCTCTATGTACGAAATACGACTTGTTGGCGACTTTTTCTTTGCGCTTGCGTTGCGGACGCTTGCCCATTGGCCACAGTTGGCGCCAGCTGGCACGCTAATTCAAAATATAAAAATTTTTTGAATTTCGATTAAAGACATAAACAAAATTTACAACACATATATTTCTCATATAGCAGTTGATTTTCAATCAAATTCTGAAATATATATGTAATAAATTTTGTTTATGCCTTAAATCAAATTTATACAATTTTTATATATTTTGGTGCAATTTTTATTGATTATTTATTTTAATTACGAGAGGTTTTATTACTTATTTTGAATTAGCGTGCCAACTATGGCCAATGGTCAAGCGTCCGCAACGCAAGCGCAAAGAAAAAGTCGCCAACATTGAGACGCTTCCTTACCACGATTTAAATCATTTGGCGTCATGTCATGTGTTAGCACAACGTTTAATTCTTACGTTCCTGAAACTGGAACAATAAAAAGCTTACAATAAGAATTGTATTAATACATAGATTGATTCTTAAGGATACGTTCTTTAGTATTTAATAAGAATTTCGCATTTCAAAGTGTGAATTCGTCATTATGAAGAAGAAATACATTGAACCAAAAATAGTACAAACAGATGAATTTAAAAATATTTGATTTCTTATACTTATGTGTATCATATTGTTGCGATCTGTTTTTATTCACAATTCTCCTTATACTTGCTTGTTCACTGTTTGTTTTGAAAAAAAATTCTATTATGTTATTATTATTACAATATCATATACTTTTTCACACAAAAAACCTCTCTTATTATTTGAAAAATATTTATTTCTAATATTTCGAAGTGAAATTTCACGACAAGATATACATGTGTATAGTTTTCATTTCTCTGTTCAAACATCTTTAATACGTTATCTAAATAATTAATATACCGTATCAATCTTTTTATCAAAACGATATAATAAAATTTTATCTAAAAGTGCAATGAGTACTTTTAAATGAAAACCATGGAATTTAAAACAATCTATAGAGTAATAAAATGAAAATGTTCTGCAGAAAAACTACCTCCTCAGAAACTCCAACTGTATAACATTATACAATTAAACGAAAAGTCTTAATGGGTTGAATAAATAAATTGAAATCGTAAAAAATTGATGAGTTTTAAATTAAAAATTTATAAATGAGAGTCTTTAATTTGTAATCCAAAGCCTTTACTGTTATTTATAAATAAGTCATTCTAAAATTCAAAGTCTTAGAGTAACACTTTTCAGTATTTAAATATGCAATGTTCAATTCGAATTTCTTTCTGTTTCAAGAACTGAACAAAGAAATTATTCCTTTTCGATGGCCTCTATTGTTTAATTATATATAAATTTTTCATTTTTTTATTTTATTTTGAGTGCTCTTACTTTTTAATCTCTACTTTTAAATGTTTCAAAACCGAAATGTACGATTGGTCCCCATTACAATGTTTTAATTTAGATATTCTCATTTGAATAGGTAATGTAAAAAGTAAATTTAGTATCGAGAGCTTGAATTACAAATTTTTGAAATATTCTTATGTGCTACAATGACAAATAGGGACCTTGCGATGTTCAACAATTTTTTGAAAATAGAACCCGAACAATATCTTTGCTACCAATGCTACCGGTACCGCTCCTCGAGTCCTCGTAAACAACACCTGACAGGTGTTGCCAGATTAGGGATTCGATTCCTAGATTTAGGGATTTTCAAGCGTCTCAGGGATGGATCTAGGGATGTGAAATATTTAGGGAAAATTTAGGGATTTCAAGCAAAAGTATTAAAAATATTTATTTCCAAGAATAGTTCCAAGTTTTAGTGAATTTCAACTAACAACATGACGGATCCCCGAAACATTACCAAAGAACTGCATTCCAAAAAGAACATATAATAAGTACAGGCCAAAAGTTTGAATACACCGAGAGAAAAAACATTTTTCCAAGTTTCTTTGTTTATTTTTCATAATCAAGTCACTTCATTCACATGAACTATTTGTATTCAACCTTGTACAGCCATTTTATGTGAATTTTATCGATATTGAGTAAATTCTGAACATAGAAAATATAAAAATGTTACTTCAAATGATTTTCTTGAATCCGGAGATTGAGGCGGTCATTTCATAATCAAAAGCACATCATCCTTTTGTTTTCATTCCAAATATTCATTACAATAAAGCGAAGTGTGTTTGGGGTCATTACGACCGATCAATTCACTGCCGGATGGTAGCATGTGGCGTTACAATACACTGTAGTATTGCTCTTTTTTCATCATTCCTTCGATTTTCACAAGTTTACCGATGAAAAACAACACAGAGGATCGACAACAAGATTTATGCTATTAGTAAAGTCGATCGACGCAAATCCGCGTCAGATGTTCGTGCCGAAATTAATGAGTGTTTGGATTCACCGACTCCTTCAACTACTGTCAAACGTCGGCTTCGAGAGAAAGGCATGATCCGTCGAATAGCAGTCAAAAAACCTCTTCTTCGTCCTGTAAACAAGCAAAAGAGACTAGATTTTGCTAAAGAGCATGTTCATTGGACCGTGGATAAGTCGAAATCCGTTTTATGGAGTGACGAGTCAAAGTTCGAATTTTTTGGGAATCATCGACAACAATGCATTCGCCGCAAAGTCAATGAAAGGTATAAACCTCAGTGTATCGTGCCAACTGTTAAACATGGTGGTGGCTCAGTGATGCTTTGGGGCTGCTCCAGTTATGCAGGCATTAATAAACTTGTGGAAATCGAAGGAATCGTGATCGTGAAAAAAGAGCAGCACCACAGTGTATTGCAACGCCACTTGCTAACATTCGGCAGTGAATTGATCGGTCGTAATTTCTTTTTTCAACAAGATAACGACCCGAAACACACTTCGCGTTATTGTACTGAATATTTGGAACGAAAACAAAAGGATGGTGTGCTTTAGATTATGAAATGGCCGCCTCAATCGGATGAACATGACCGGCGAGTCCGAGATTTCAAACCAGAGGTGTCCAACGCGTGAGCAACGGTGTAAATAACTGTCACTCGTCAATCCCCTCTCTTACCACCTTGAATGCGTTCATGCGGTGAGCGCGATGTGGAAAGGGGAAACGAGAAGAGAATTCTCGATGAAGCGCTCGGAGGAGGGGAAGAAAGGAGAAGCGCGCCAGCCTTGCGTTGGACACCCCTGTTTTAAACCAACAAGCCATACTAGACTCTGGGAGTGCTTGAAAGAAGCGTGGGACAACATACAATGTCAAACATTACAAAAACTTATAGAAAGGATGCACAAAATCTGCGCTGTAATCATCAAAGCAAAAGGTGGTCACTTTCAAGAAAATCGTTTGAAGTAACATTTTTATATTTTTTATGTTCAGAATTTACTCATTTCCTATAAAACTCACATAGAATATCTGTACAAGGTTTCATACAAATAACTCATGTGAATGAAGTGACTTGGTTATGAATAATAAACAAATAAACCCGACAAAATGTTTTTTTTCTCGGTGTATTCAAACTTTTGGCCTGCACAGTATATTTTTGTTTACCGCGGTTCAACTGGGAGCTTGTGTTACTTTCCCTGAATGACAACAGCTGCTCCCAGGTGGACCCTGCGTTGGCTGTGAAACCTATGTTTTATTTTATATATGTGTGTGCGTATATCCATTCTCATTTTTGACATAATGTTTTTTGGAGAATGACAAAATTTATATGAAATTTGATATTCATTGGCGTTTGGTGTTTTATGGCAATTTGAAAATGTATTTTATATCCAAATACAATTATCTACTTTTTTTTTCTTTTTTTTGTACAACATGCACGAGCAATGCAGCAGTTTTCCTCTTTTTTTTCGATTCGCAGATTTAGGGATTTTAGTCGATATCTAGGAATAAATAAGGTTCGAGTAAGGGATTACCCGTTCTGCCCATCTGGCAACACCTGATAACACTTTTCTCAACGTTTCTATTCGTATTTCAGTCACATTTAGTCACATTTTATGCATTTTATTGATATTATTTAAAACCAGAGTTGTTCATCTTCATTATAAAATTGTAACCTGTGCATTTATAACTTTTGTATGAAGGAATACAAATAGTGGTAAGATAAACATTTTGTTCAGTATGTTCAATGTTATAATGAAACCTAACCTAAAACTCACTCAATTATTTTGATCTAAAATTTGAAACTTTTCTTAGCTACGTATATATTTCATTAAAAATGTTATGTCTGAATAATATAATCCATGAATA
Organism: Neuroterus valhalla; assembly: GCA_011762715.2. Taxonomy (NCBI): domain Eukaryota; kingdom Metazoa; phylum Arthropoda; class Insecta; order Hymenoptera; family Cynipidae; genus Neuroterus; species Neuroterus valhalla. The sequence continues at coordinate 9,020 of WSXT02027175.1, read as the reverse complement.
AATCATTTTTTTGTACAATAACACTCCAATAAAGTACTTGTATCGAAGTAGTTTTTAACAAAGTTTGGAAGTTATAGTTATGCTTCTGTTCAGAAATAGGAAATTGAAGTTTTACTGAAATTTTCATTGAGTGGTTTAAACTTTGTGATAAGTCCCTAAGGGTCCAATAAATTACGTAACACATTTGGGGGGGGGGGGGTCTATCCTAGTTTTACGCAATGACGAAAAACTACCGGGAAAATTGAGAAAATATGGGGGAAAGATTACCGGAAGATTGTTTTACGTAATTTATGTAAGGGCCCTAACTACAAATTCGGATACAAAATTAATGGGATAAACATTAGATGGCTAAATGTGCTGAAATATGCTTAAAAGTCTCTACTCTTCTTTTTAATTTGTTCGTACTTTCTTCCTTTTACGGCTTTAAGAGTCTGTATGTAATCATCGCATGTTTTCTTGTCGATAAACATTATGTCTCCCAAACTAATCCTTAAATATCGTTTTGAACACTTATCTTAATCTCGAACGCGTATGACTTACTGGTTTTTATTTTCCTCTTACCACTGCCAATCTACGAAAATGTTTCTATTCCTTCCCTTACCAAAAATAAAAATTACAGTGTTTTCTAAGTTGTTCACGTTTACTTTCAATATTATTTTTAAATAATTGCGAAATTGGCCGTTCCACTCGGTGACTGTGGTCACTTTTTTTTATAAAATGTGTTCGAGTCTCGTCAGGCTGTTGAAGCTGGCCAATTTTAAGGGTAAAGTTGAGGGTAGAGTAAATTCTCAAAAATAATTGGTCTAGAACTGATTCTTGAACCCTGCAATTGATATTCATTTCTTTTCGCGTGTGAAATAATGAAAAAAAACTTTTATTGGTTTTTTAGAGCTGCATTCGAGAAAAGGTAATATTTCAAAACTCACAAATTTTGACAATGACCTCAAGCACAATCAGATTCTATAAGAATTTCCTTTAATTTTAAGTTGGAGTGGACCCCGCTTCAGGCCAAGGCTATCGGAGGGCTTGCCTGACACGTTACTTGAATCGGGGTCCCAGTGTATTTAATTTATGCTTAATTTAACTATAATCCATCTTTCTATTTACAGGTGCATCATGTCCACAGAAAATATTGGAAGTTCAAAGACTGATGAGGTAGTTAGAAAGAATTATTCATGCTTGACAAGAATGAAATTCCGCACTTACAGTCTCAGATGGACCATCGCAGATTATGATATCGTTAGTAAAACTGTGAAGTTACTCAAATCGCCTGAATTTCCTTTAGACGACAAAGAAACAGAAAAATGGTTTATTGAATTTGAACCGACAGAAATAAGCCAACACAACGAAAATAAATTAGAAGTTAGGTTAAGAAGAACATTTTCGAATGAAATTTACGTATACGTTTCGTTATCTATGGAAAATGATTGTGGAAAAGTTCAAAATTTTGACGAACTTGGATGTGTAATGCATCCCGCGACTCACATTCACTGGAGTGATTTGTCAGGAAAGGCGCTCCAGGACAAATTAGTTTGGAATGATCGTTTGGACAAGAATTTGATAATCACTTGTACAGTTCGAGCTTATGATTCAACTGAACACTTTTGCAGGAAAATGTCCCCTAAATCTTACGAGTCAAATAATTTGATTCAAGACATATCCATATTTTTCGCCGATAACAAAACCTTGCAGGATGTTACCATTTTTGTTCAGGAGAAAAAAATAGGAGCACATAAGGCTATTCTTTCCGCGCGGAGTAAAGTTTTCGAAGCGATGTTTTCACATGATATGAGTGAAAAACTCAATTCCTCTTTCGAAATTGAAGATTTTGAACCAGAAACGATTGAAACGATGATTCGCTTTATTTATACTGATGAAGTCGACGACTCGAATTTGAGGTCATCGGCTCATGAACTTTTTGCTGCTGCGGACAAATACGACCTAAAAAGGCTGAAGGAAATATGCATCACTTACATGCGAGAAAATGTAGCGATTGACAATGTATTGAAAACGTTGGAGGTCGCGGACATATATTCAATTCTGGATTTGAAGAAAATGTCAGCGAAGTTTGTCAGTTCACATCGTAAGGATGTGAAAAACTTGAATGAATTCAAGACTTTAATTGCGAAACGACCGCATTTGATGATGGAGTTTTGGGATATTGAAGATGATAGGTCAGATAATGAGGACCAGGTTCTCAAAGCGACGTTGAAATTTCGCTCAGGTTCTGAACAAAATTTGAACTTGTAACTAAAAGAAGAATCTTCGTTTCTTCAGAATAAATCTTAAAGCTGATATCCTTTTATGTCTAACTTTTAAGATTCCCTAACTATGTTTTTTATCAGAGCCATGCATTTGGCATATACAGTATTCCTAATAGCAGACGATAAGTTAATCATTTCTGAACTGGTAGTGATTGTGAAATAATCTAATATAAATAATGAATACGAAGTATTAATTTTCTGTAAGAATTGTGATTTGAAAATATTTTATTCATTTTTGTGCTCTAAATTATCTAAAACTAAACCTAAGTTCTCATAAATTGTGTCCTTATAGCAAATCTATTTTTGCTTTGAATTAGTAGACCAATAAAAAAAAATACCATAAAAATCTCATCCTTTCTTCTTCTAAAATTCTCCCGTTACGCACAACCTTTATTCTAAGTATCTCTTGGTCTTGACTTGAAAAAGGTTTTTTCTTCAAAAATCCCAGAGTTAAGATTCACAGGTGTCTATTCTTGAAGGAAAGAAGATTTTATTGCAAAAATTGATGAGGGAACCTTTTATCTTCTTAATTTTTTTATTATTTTTAGTTTTGTACTTACAAAAAGAATATTAAAAGTAGCGCCACGTTCAACTATGACTAACAATTTTACCATTTTTATTGTCAATCGACCTTACATGAATTGTTACAATATCATAATGTGAATATAGTATGGTAATTTGATTACAATCTGGATGATTGGCTCCTTATAAGGAGAGAAATTTTTTCTGAAAATTTAGAAACTTTTGTCAATGCTTCTTTAAAGTTAATTATCCTTTCATTAATTACTAATTGAGTGAAAATTTTATTTTTAAAAACGATCAACATTAATTTTTCAGAGAAATTTAGTATCCATCAAATAAGGACAAATTATGCGCAATCGATAGACGATACTCTATATAGATTCCATATATGTACTGATCTTTGGTGCAAATGAGAAATCTAGTTTTCTACACTAGAAACTGCTATAAATTCAGGAGTTGTTCTAATAGAACTATAAATTCGAGGATTTATTTTACAACTCACGTTTTTTCATTTGTTACATATCATGAGTATTTTATTTCATGTAAATTATGCGATATGTTTGTGGTCATAGAGAAAAGTTGGAGGATTCTTGGCTAAGATAATACAGCGGAAACAGTGAGAACTAATTTTGAGTTTTGAATTGAAAACAAAGCTTAAATATCCTAATTATTCTTCTTAAGTAAAATACAAAGAGTGAACTTGGATTGTCTTGTTTTATTATAATAATTCCATTGGTAGCTTATTGTATTTTGTTTGAGAAATCTAAAATCTGTACAAACTGCCCTAACCTGTTCAGGTACATTCAAACCTGTTACATCTCTTGAACTTCTCTTTGAACCGTGGAGTAGCTCTTATGGTTCCTTCACTCTTTCAAATCGCTTTAGAAATTCCGTCAGGCCTATCCAAATTCACAAAATCTGAGAAGGAAAATATCTGCTGTCTTGGGTCTGATGTGCGTACGTCGTAAAAGTATCTTACAAAATCTTTGCAAAATTCTTAACCATAATGGTAACTATTCAGATAACTGTTTTATGACAATACAAAGGTTCTACGTTTCAGAGCATAATTTTTTCTTTTGACGAAAAAGTTCCTAATATTTACTGTATAGCATTTATTTCGTTTTCAAAAGTATCAGTTTATAATCATGAATTTTAATTCAATAAATTCTACTCCTAAGAACTTTACGATTTTCAATATTTAAAAATACCTAATCCTGATTCGAATGATCCTGTCTCTTAAAGTTTCGATTTCGCCCTTCTTGAAAATCATCCCTTCTTTTAAGAGTTTTAGGTACAATCGGGCACCGTACATTCCCGAAATTCGGCGAGTGGAGGGCACAATCTTCCATGTCTTCGGGGCTTCACTCTGAATGTTCTGGTTCGATGCTGCAAAGATTCTCCACAAGTAGCAGTACAGCGAGACCATGAAGACCATGCTGTCATTTTACAGTCGACATCAGAAGCCTCCAAAACTTTACAAAGTTTTAATTATTTGAAAAAAATTATATTCATAAAGATAATATTTTAATTATGTGAATTTATGTCTCACGGTTCTCATTGTAGTCATCCGCAATAGAATCCCAGTCTCTGCTTCTTCGACGAATACTGTTATCACTCTTCAAATCTAAAAAGGTGGATTCAAGATGTACATATAAGAGCCTCCGAAGTGTCTATAAGATTCTTTCTTATGAAATATTCCATTTTAGAAAAAAACTTACTACAAGCAGGCATTTTTCGGCACTTTTTCTTCCGTGTCAGCTTTTTTGGACACTTCCTACCCCCATTTCGTGGCTCCGTCTATTCCAAAAATAGAGAAGAAACTGTTGGTCACATGGATGTAACAAAAGTGTTGGTATGTTCCAGAATGAAAAATTTATAATTATTTATTCTTACCGTTATTTCTCGAACACTGTATGTATAATCATTGCAATCCATGCATTCGGACCATTTAGACCAATCTGTAAATTCACAGTCAACTTTTCCTCCGTACTCCTCTGTGAAATCAACTACTTGACTTCTAGTTTGTATTCCGTTGAAATCTTCTGGTGTTGCTTCCACCATACCTACAACAATGTTGATCTTCAGATAAACAGGTCTGAACAAATTTGACAAGTTTTATCAAAACATGAAACAAAAAATAATTGCTCGGAAATTGTTGGAAAAATAATTATCATGAAATTCAAACTCATGTGAAACAATTTCCTATAAATATATATAGAGCAATTTCAAAACTGTCTAAACATATTGTAAACCATTTTCTGAGTTCAACAGCTAAAGGCCCAAAATGCTGAGAAAAAGTGAATCTTGTTGTAATAAGTTCTTTGAAAGTCTTATAGGATTGCGTATTAAATTTTTTATAAAATTGTAAAAAAAAACAATTCATAGTCCAGAATTTATTCAAATAATGAAAATGATGCACTTTTTATTTTCTGTCCTAATAGGGGATTTGTCGTTTCGGAATTCGCAAAAAAAAATTATATTCGTATCTCACCAAGGTTCTTGTCTGAAATATTTGAAAAATACTAGACCAGAACAATTTGTGGATGCAAAATAATATCAAAACTCTTCGGAAGTATCAATGTTGCTCTTGGACTTTCTTCCTTATCAAACATATTTTCCGGAAGAAAAAATATTTCTATCCGCTTGGGTAGGAAGATAGGTAATGGAATAGATAAGCAGAATTTTGAATTGCCAAACTGATAGGATAAGAGAAGAATGGATAACAAGGAGATATACTTGTACAGAAGAACTGGCATTTGAATACATAGGTGTGATTGAAGATTGGAGAAGACATAGGAAAGAAATAACGTGTATTGGTGGATAATATAAAAGGATACAGAAGACTTCCGTTTAGCTGAACTCGGGAGAAATTCCCACCACTGTCCTCCTTCGCATGGGTGTTTCTAGAGGTGACTCCTAAAGTTCTAATTGGTTGCTACCATCAGTTGCCATGTCTACTCGAGAGTAGTGGGGGTAGAGGGGACCGCTCGAGTTCAGCTAAACGAGCGTGGAAGCGTTCAGGTAAATGGAAGTTCAGCTAAACGAGAGTTCAGCTAAACGGAAGTCTTCTGTATATGGGGATAAGCAGTGGACAGATATGGTTAAAAAAGATTGGGATTTAAAAGAATATGAGTGGCTGTTGATTGAAAGAAAGGTAGTGAAGAATTGACTGAATTGGGGTAGGATAAAGACGAATTTGAACATCTCTTTTCATTCAATCTTGAAGATGGAAAGTGATTCAAATGGATAAAAACTCTATCCATTTCTTTCCAGCAGAGAAATTCAAATACAAATTCAAAACAGCTGAAACAATTTTTTAAGCAATTCTGAACGAGTCCACATTGGTAAAATAGTTTTTGTACATGGGATAAAAAGTTTGGAGGCCTAATGGAACCAATAAGGAAAGGTATCGATAGATTGATTGCAGGTAAGGGACACTTTCGAACATGTTTTTAGTTGTTAAACAAATTCCAGCGTTAGTTTTCATCAGGATTGGATAGGGTTAGTTGCAAAATGTTTCTTCAACATGCAATTTTATGAATATTTCGTTACCACCTAAGAATGACAATAAAAAATATCACCAGATCTTGCGCGTTTGTTTTTGGCGCTGCGAGGCTCCTGAGCAGGGACATGATAGCTGAGTACGCTGCTGATCGAAACTTGAAACTTTTTAGTTGAGTTGAAATGGTTTTTTCGTCCGTCCGCTGGTTAATGGTTAGTGAGCGTGCATCAAATCAGAGACAAGTTTTTAGACGGCTGAAGAAATGAGAGCTTGCATCAAGATAGTTATGATCATTCATTCGAGTGAGACAAAACAAATGCATATCCCAATATGAAATGAAAAAAGGCCAATTTACTTTCGATGCCACTGCAAAGGTCAGTACAGTCTTGCATGGTCGGAAAGTTATTTCTGTTCCCCTCGCACCCACTGTATCTGAAGTGCTTACAAGCCTTAGCCTCCTGGTCGTAATGAAAGCGAATGATGTTGTCACTACATTTCCCTTTATTCTTGGGTTCGGTGCAGATTTCTAAAAACATGACCTATTTTTATGTCTCGAAGGTCATACTTGAATAGGCAGATCGCGTGTTTCCTAAAGAAAATGTATGTTATTCTGTTATGGTCTGGCTTACCCTGGGCATCTTCTTTGGTGAAGTTGCAGCTGACTATGTTCGCTGTGCAGATCGTCTGTTGAACCTTACATTCTTCCAGGCTTTCATCATCTTCCTCCGAGTCTTCTCCTACACCATTCCAATTTTTTTCTATTGAACGAGAACGTAACTTAAAACCCGATCCACAACTTGTACTGCATGGAGACCAATCAGACCATTCAGAGAAACGAGATTTTGGACATTTCTGTAAGGAATTAGTGAATTTTATCGATGGGAACTTAGATTACTTAGCGGCTTCCAGATTTCGAGACTACCGTACATCTGAAGAAAGTCTTTATCTACTTTTTTGATGAACAATGAGTTTTTTTATACCGTTAGATTCGTAATGGGAAAACGCATTTATATGAAAAAAAAACGCAATAAGAAATTCTTATTAGACTGTTCTTAGCCTGCCTACACATTTTCTTGAGAAATCTGTAATAATACTGTCAGAAGAAGGCTCTATCTCCAAAAAAGGTCGGCATATTGTATTCGAACCAGTTCCAACTTTTTTAATGAGTTTGAAATAAGTTTATACAGTTCTTCCAATTTGTATATCCTTCAAAGATTCGGAACACTTTTGGATAGATTAGCAACAAGTTTGGAAGGGGTTGGAACAGAAATTCTGAATAGATCTTGAAGATTTAAAACGAGCAAAGATTTAAAGAAGTTTTCACAACTTTTCAAGTTCTATCTTATCAGCGCTTTAATGACTTACTTCAATGGAACCCTCGCTTCCATAATAAGCGTTGCCTTTCGTATGAAAGCAGAAGTGGAATGATGGCACGAGAAATGGCATAGTGACACTGTGAAATTTGTTAGTCGGATTTGAGCAATGTAGAATTATTTCGAAAATTAACAATTCAGCCCCAATACTGGCTTAAATAGGATAGAAAGAGTGAAAGTAAAATTGAATCGGACAGGTACATATTTTTTTTTGCATTCTCCTATTGAAGATATATCGAAGTTCATAGTCTAGTGCTTGAACGAACAGTGGAGAAAGAAGCATGTCTGTGGATAAATTGAGTTTCATAAAACAAGTCTTATTCGATTTCAACGTTATTTTTCTAGAATGGAAGCGAGGAAAGTTCAGCATCAGTTCTAAGAAAACGATTTTCGAACAGATTTTTTTTCCATTCATTAACGTGAACAGAAAAAGAATTTACTCCTGAAGAGAAAATTTGTTGGAAAATACTTGGATATTCATTCCAAGATTTCTAGAATGAGTGAAGCAACTATTTAAAATAATTTTCTTGTATTAACTGTTATCTTCTAGTCAAAGAAAAATTCATAGCCAGAAAGAGTTTTTATGTTGAATTGATGAAAGTTCTTGAATTATATTAAAGATTAGTCGAGAAAGACACTTAGTTATCTTATTTATGCAGCTAATAAGAACAGATGATTGCTTGGCTAAACCTAATTAAAAAATGCACTGATGGGATATTTTTCGGCCTGTGAACTCAGTTCTTTCAATGAAATCAAATGCAAATAACTAATTTCTTAATTTTTAAGAACACTTCAATGACAATGAAGAATTATTATTTTCGATGACAATTTTTGGAACAACCTATTATGAGGGACCCGACCAAAATTTTTGTTTTGATTACTTTATTGATGATGAGGATTAATTTTCACTAAACTCTTATCTGCTTAGAATTTGGATGAAAATTATTCCGTTTAACCGTAAGTTACCACTTTCTTCTGGAGAATTGACTCCTCTGAAAAAACTCCTTGCTATCAATTTTTGATTTTTCAAACAAAGTTATATAATGAATGCATTATTTGGCTGTATGTATTGGCTCATATAATTCTGGGTGAATTCCACAAGAAAAAAAAATTAGTTTTCATATAAATGAAAAGAGAAAAATTCGTTTATAATATTTTATTTATAACAGCAAAAGTAGTTCAGGGTGTCCTGGTATTCAAATTACATTTTTGGATTCCAAAAAAAAATGGAGTCGAAAATAATAATGAAGTTTTTTTTCCAAGTTGATAATTCTCAAGTTAATAACAATAAAGAAGAACCAATCAGAAGCTCGCGTTAGATATCCAAGAGTGTGTGCGTAAACAAGTTCAGGGCGCATT
>WSXT02027164.1:0-13877 GCA_011762715.2 Neuroterus valhalla | reverse complement strand
CACTTCCTCGCGCGCGGTACACCAGAATCTATCAGTGTACCGATTGCGAGGACCGGTGACTTTTCAGGCTGTCAATGACTTTTCCGTGTTGATCTGTGATGGTGATGTGTGATGACTCGTGATGTGATTCAAGGTGCCAGAACGTGCCATCTTTATGCACAGGCGGCTGGGCTGAGCGCGGCTGAGCCGCTCGAACATTGGCTGCTCTCGGTGTGCCGCACGCCAATACGGGAGATGACACTGTGGACCAGCTTGGAAGTGGGGTAGCCGCCTCGCACTGGTCGCTTGCCCGTGTGCCGCGCGCCAAACCGAGAGCTCGCAGAGCTCAATCCGTGAATACGGGGCAAACCAACCGTGCATTGGTAGCCTGCTCGGGCACTGCGCACCACTCTCTCCTATCATTCTACATTTGTATTTCTATTCTAAGAGCGCCGTCGGACGCGGAACGATGTACGCATGATAATCAAAAGTTACAAACTAAACATATAAAATCAATAAGCAAATATAAAATATAAAAAGGAATAACGGTGATAAAAATACAATATTAATAGAAAAGATTATATAAAAAATGTAAAAATCTCAATTGAATAACCAATATATAGATATATGTCAGAGTGATGAAATGAGACAAAGTGATACGTGGAAATAAACCGCAATATAAAAGAACAATAATAGGAAATAAATGCAATTTTAATGTAGATAGTATTGTTATTTCATGAAAGCATTGAATAGAGAAACAAAACATGACGGGAAGAATTATTATTTATCCCTAGGAAAACCGGAATCACGGATAATTGATCAGGTTATTCGTGAATCGGAATTAACCAGGGTAAGAAATTTAAGAGGCTGCCGTTAGTGAAAACTGAGTAAGAAATTGAACAGAAACGAAAAAAAGAAAGTTTATTAAAAGGTGGCGAGCGAAGGTCGTTATAGCGACAGAGGAAATGGACACTTCGGATAATTTCAAGTGATATGGGGTTCCCTTCGTCTGCCGCCATTTATCGCAATCGGTGTACATCAACATAGTTCCTAAATATGCGAAGTTCAGCTTGAATAGTACTATTTTTTATTCTTTTGGCCAACCTTCGTTTGTTATCTCTTTCTTTTATTAAGTCTTTGATGCAAGAAGTGATCCTTTCTTTTTGTTCGTCGGTGACTGTTTGTCGCAAGAGTTCGATGAACCCAGTAGTCAGAGTAGATGAAGTAAGAGGATCGGGAGGAGAGGGTTCAAGATTTGCACCGGTGACGTCATGGCAATTTTCATTCATTGTGTTGGCGCCTGTGTTGACATCCACTACCGCTAAGGTGGTACGATTAGGCAGCGAGGTGCATTCCTTGCGGATATAATCCATCAAGCCTCTTTTGAGTGAGCCAAAGTCTTTTTCAGAAATTCCAAAATTTCCACAGGACGGATGAATTAGAGTACCACACTTTACACATGCCAGATTCTGTGGACCACCTCTGAAGATCGTAACTTCACACTCTGGCCACTTTTCTATGGCAAAATAGAAGACTCGACGTGAAGTATACGTTATAGAACAAAACACCCTGAATATGAACAAAACTAAAAGGTACTACAAATTCGAAAGTCACTATCGAACCAGACACCAAAACTACAACAAAATATGAGTTTTAGTGAAAAACAAATCCAGGAAACTCACGAAATTACAAATAAATTGGAGCGGAGCGAATCGAATCGTCCACAACCAGTCACTGTCACAAGGTCCATTCCTGCAGCTGAGATAAGATGAAATAATTCAGTTTTTAGTTTGCTTGCTTCCTCCACCGTGTCTTCCCCCATAAGTAGATCGTCCACGTGGAAATCTCGCATGACGACCTGCATGGAGGTGGGGTAGTCATCTTTATTCTCTTTGCCGATTTTTCGCAAGGCCCGCGTAGCTAAAAAAGGAGCTGACGCGGTACCGTAGTTGACTGCATGAAGTGAGTTAAAAATGCTGAATTCGTTTTGAAGCGTCTGTTCTCCACAAAATTCTTTGTTTATCTTGTTGATTTTGAGTGATCTTAATTTTCCGATCCATCAGGAATGCTGAAGTCACTTCCTCGCAATCGCACGTTCGGCATGTCATCGGTGATGTCCGTTGCAATAAGGCACGTAATTTGTTGTAAAAACCAGTACACTGCAAATCAAATGTGACGTGAGAGCGATGCTGTGGCTCCTGCTCGTGTTTAAATACACCAGAGACCACAGTGTCGGAAGTAAGCATCGGAAGTTCTAATTATTTACAAAATTCACGTGTTATAAGGTTTACTTGAGAACACAAGTCGAGTAAAATGCAACATCCATACATCTAGAATGAGCAACGAGATCAGTCCTAATTGGCTGATTGCTTTTAGATCTTAAGTTTTGATATACTTTAATACATTGCATTCACAGCTACACTGGTTTCAAGATGAAGCAAAGTATTGTGGTTCCTTTTGCATTATGCGCAAGGTCCCGAATTGCATTTCCGATTCTGACGCCCGGGAGATAAACAATTGTAGCAAATTCGCAAACGCCGAACTTCCTCAATTCGCGATAACACAGAAAGTGCCCGCAGTCTCTCACAATTATAAAGTCCATGAGAGTCATGACAGAGTGGACACGTTTTTTTGTCATTGCATGCGAGGTGAGTCTTTCGGACGATTTTGCGTAACTACTTTTCGTAGGAGCCTTTTAATTAGTACCGGCATAAGGAAAGGCAGGCTTAATGATGGTGATTCTTTGTAAATATTTACGATGGTTTTCGAGAAAATCTAACATTTTTTGAACAGTGGGCCTTTCTTTAGATGTAAGAAAATATTTCTCCCACTCTCTTTTCGTAGAAAAATCAAGTTTAGTCGCTACCAGATACAAGATAATGGTATCCCAGTGGTCTGTTTTTCCTCCTAATGACTTTAGTGCTAAGAAATTATTGTAAGAATTATCAATGAGCTGTCTCAGCGCTAGATATAAAGATTTGTATAGACTCAACAGCTCAAAGAGAGCCTTAGTGTGGAAATGAATTAGCGATCCAGAATCTTCATATCGATCTGTGAGGCTTTTCCACGCTCAATCATACCTAGCTTCCGAAATTCCGAGTGATTGAATGACGCGTGCCGCATGTCCTGTCAGCGCTGCACTCAAATAGTTAAACTTTTCGGTTTTCGAAATTCGTGCGCGATCATTTACCATTGATTTTAACGTATCGCGAAATTATACCCAGTCGTTAAAAGAACCATCAAATTGTGGTTTGTTATTTTTAGAAGATTGGGTGCAAGAGAGTCCGCTGATAGAAGTTGGGAGAGATCGAAAGGAGGTATCACAAAAGACTGAGATTGCGCTGAGTGATTTCCCGAAGCAGAAATGGAAGACCGACTACTAACTAACTGGTAATGTAAACCAGGCTTGCCCGTGTAGAAGATCAAAAATCAACTTCCTTACAAAAAATGCCTGCAACATATTCAGTTGTCCCGATCTTAAGCCCAAAACAGAAATGAGCAGAGTAGAGGGGGATTGCGTTTTTATTGTGCTAGTTGGGCTGACCATTGGTTCACAAATTTGACCTGACCTTTGTAACATTATTCTTCTATCTGCACATTAAGTCTACTATTTGAACGCTAAAAAACCTGAGTTCAGAGACATTACGTTAATTTTCCGATTTGTTTTTACGTTATTTTCTAGAAGTAAAACTGTCTTGAGCGTTCCTTTCTATGGGATACCCCATAGATTTTAGGATCAATCGATTTTCAATTTATCCTCGTTAGGAAATTGTTACCCAGTATACACGCCGGTTCCAAACCTGATAGGACAACAAACCTGAAACGAAATACTTCATTATTTACAAAAAGCAGAAAGGAGACTCTCTCGACAGTAACGGGTTCCCAATTCAAACCGAACCCATCTTCAGACTTTTCCACCCTTAATCTATTTAACTGGAAGTAGTTTTGAAAAAGGGATTCCCTAGAGATGAAATTGCGGGTGAATTCTGGGTCTATTAGAGCTTCGAATTGTGCAGTGTGCATATTTTTTTGTCTTGACCAAACAGAGAGAGGGGATCACAGAAGCGGAAGCTGATTAATGTACAAACCCTGCTAAATTATTATATCCGAACCTAATCAAAACGACCCTTGTTCCCTTATTATGTTGAGAGATACTGAGTTGTCGTTTGAATTGAATTTTAGGGAGACCTGATTCTCAGACAACTATAAGTGCAATTGGTTGTGCAGAGGAGGGTGTCTCTCTTTCCTACTGAAAATTATTTTATGTGAGATCTCAGGATTTCGAGTAGGTAAACATTTCTACCTTCTCTCGAGTCTCAGAAACAAAAAAAATCTGCTACCTCTCATTCACGCCTGAATTTGGATGAGAGAACCAAGCTTCTATTTTGGGAATCCTATAGGATCCATAAGAGGGCTGGTTTCCTTGTCCAAATTTACAAATTTGAGGAAACGGCACAATCGACGGGTGCAAGCGCTGGTCCTAAACAGAAGGAACTCTCAATTCTCGGTACAAATGCACGGGTTCCCGCATGGAAGCGAGTTGCTTAGGCATTCGTGACCTTAATTACAAAAAAAAGACTTTTGACTAGCACCAATCGATCTACCACCTCTGGATACTCTCACTTCAAAATCGTCACTCTTCACTCAGAATTCGAAAAGTTTGTGATACTGGCATCCTTGGGTTCCCATAAGAATGGGTTACTCAAGGATGGGCGCGAAGCTCACCAGCACCAACCTTCGCCTCTGAGGAATGATGATCGATTTGTACGAGGGACGTCTATGAAAGTTTACAATTTTTATTCTCCATCATTTGTGACCAAAGTTCTATTTGTTCTGCTCAGTATCTCTCCGTTGGTTGGATTTAAGGGAAATCGGTTCCTACCGGTTGCTTAAGTCTCAAGAATTCTATGCTAGATAGGTTCGTCAAATGCCAAACGTGGTCTCCCAATAGTAGCTCGGCACCGACTGATTTGCGTAAATCCTCCGGTTTCCTCGACTGACTTCGCTTTTATGTATAAGAGTTATATTTCAAATACTCTGAACTGCTTCACCTTTCAAAGGTTGGCCGAACCGTGGCCCGACAGGAAATTTTGGACCTACAGTGATCAGAAACATTATTCTCCATATTTGGTACTCAACTTAAAAACCATCTGGAAAAGAGAGGTAGGCCAGCTATCGAAAGTTGATTTGCAGGATGACAATTCAAAACACCAATTCATGTATGATTCAGTTCAGTTAGTTCGATTTAGTTTTTATTAGTTTGATTTGGTTAATTGAGTTCAAGTATGAAATAGCCATGGACATAGATTTTAACGGGACGGAGCACAAAGTCCCATCTTAGGCGCTGATTTGGTCAGCGCTGATTGGTCAAGGTAAATCGCGGACCTCTTTCACTAATACTAGAGAGCCCCATTTGCCTCAAGCAGAAAAGTGGGAGAAACAGTTCAGCGCTGATTGGTCAAGGTGAATCGCTGACCAATTTCGCAACTCTCTACCTTGAGGCTCTCTAGTCGGGAGGGGTGAAGGTATCCCCACTTGCCCGGAGGACGCCAGAGACGACTCTGGATTGGCTAGTCCGATAGTATGAGTTAATAAGATATATGGATTTTTTCCAATCGATCTATTCATTGAAAGAGATTAGTTACAATACGTATGAGTGTTTAAAATAATGAAAAAATTAAAATGAAATAAATTACTAAAATTGTAAATTAGAAGGAAAATTTGATATATTGAATCTGTTAAATGAAAATCTATTTGAATGCGCAATAATCGTCGTGATGTACGAGACATTTCGTGAGGTACTTGATTTTTTCGTTGCATGTCGCTAAGTTTACTGAGCCCATTGTGTCACTTTGTGATTTTATATCCTAGAATGAATAATTAAGAATTGATAATTCAATTGACATTATTTCAATTTTCACAGTAGAAAAAAGGAAATTATCCAAAAAAAAACACATTTATAGAAATTACCAAGTTCATCGAACATTTTGGTTATAATAATATTTAATTAAGAAAATATCTTTCAGTGAATTGAGTTAATCATAAAAATCAGAATTGAGTCTATCATTTAAACATAACCTCAACCTCAAATCACTTGCCGATGATAAGTCACTTTCCTGACACTTTTAACACACTTCTCTTGTTCGTTAAGATTTTCTAGAGCGTTTTTACAATTTCTCACCACACATTTTTCTCTTATACCCTATTTCACCCTCATTTTTGCAGCATAATATTTATTTGTTTAGAATTTTCAAACCACAAAAGACCTTTAACCGGCTAAAGCGTTGAAAACTGTCATTGACGCAACAGACCAATCACTCGGCACGATGAGAGCCCTCCAAAGAAGTGGGGAGAACATGCGTGGTGTGTGTTGTTCCCCTTACTTACGCTTTGCCAGACCCCGCCGGTTTGTGCTTCGTCCCGTTAATTTCTATGTCGATGGAAATAGCCGTATAGCCCAGTCAATAGAGATCGAAAAAGGCCTGTACATAGAAAAAATTTCGGGGTCTGATTTTTTGATGTACAAAGTTTTCTTTTAGCGTCAAAATAAAGGTTTCACAGTCTTGCCCTCAAATTTGTGTACGCTCCATCCGCCATCTTGGATTTGAGGTTTTTTTGGTTAGCTCGTGTAATTTTTATTTGAAAATAAAAATGGTAAAGAGAAAAGTTGTAAAGAATTATATTTTCCACATTTTTTATTTAAACAATTTTTCCGATATAATAATATTTATTGCCGATATCGAGCAAAACTGGACAAAATTGTGCCAAATGCGCAGTTTTCTCAATTTTTCGGCCATTTGCATAAAGAATAAGTGCCATATTTAAATAGCGAAGTTGTAGAATTTGAAATTTCCAATCACCTTTGTATCGGTAAGTTTTTCATACGGACCATATATGACGGTCGGGAACGCGCTCAGTATAGCGCAAGGTGGGAATCTGGCCGGATAACGTTGTATTATGAGTCTCGCAGTTGGAAGATCGTTCTCCGAAATGTGCGACGTATTAGGAATTTAAAGTTGCAATAAGAGACCTGATGGCCATATAGCGAACTAACGAACATGGCTGCCTGTGGGATACACGTAAGCATTGTTTATATGCGTGTTGCACTCAAATAAGGCGATAATAAATAATCTTGTGACAGATTAATCAGTTAGAAGTACATAAGAAGTTTATTTAGTTAAGATGAAATTTTAAAAACGGAATTGTACTGGAGCAATTGAAAAGGAAACGATACTCGCAAAGGCAGTGTGGGCTGTGTTGTAAATTGTGACTCCAAAAAAAATATCAACACTTATTTGAGTTTCCATAAAGTATCAAAATGTGCAGTTGTACTGTTACAGTGAAAAATCTTGTTAGAGGAAGCATTGTTGTTGATAAACGTTCTGAATGGTTAAAACGGCTCAAGATTCAAGATACTGATCAACAAATACCAGTTTGCTCTCTGCATTTCAGCGTTGATGATTATGTATTTCCTGTTTTTTCATACAGTTATTACGTGATTACAGTAAACCCTCGTTAACACGTACTTGGTTAACACGAACACTGGATTCACATGTACGTAAAATGCGGTCCTGGCAGGGCAAATACAGGGTTATCTCCCGGATATCACGATTTTTTTAACACGAACTCCCAAAATCTCTTTCTCTTCGAGTTTGTGTTAACGAGAGTTTACTTTATTAAATAGAATTATTATCATGATCATTAAATAAAATCCATGGTCAATTTACAAATATCCCTACTCAAAGAAAATATGTGAATCCTATCTTCCCCTTTGTAAGTCGTTCCACACACGATTATAAAACCAGAATTGATCGCTCTTTCACCTTCGATCATGTTTCTGGAAGACGGCGTTGCAAAAGCATACTCGCACAATGTTTTTAGAGAGAGTAGCAACATTTTTAGCACATTTGAATTATACTTTACTTGAAAAAGCGTGTTAAGACTAATGCTAATCATATGCATTCCGAATCCCATAGGCAGCCATGTTTGTTTTGATGCAGCAGCGCCTCTTTGCCCGCGATGGATGTTTTCTTCGACAATACCCGAGTTGAGTCGCTTTTTCCACCTTGCGCTATATTGAGCACGTTCCCGACCATCATGTATAGCCCGTATGAAAAAAACTTCTCGATACATAAGTTATTGGAAATTTCATGTTTCCGCCATTGAAACATGGCCATTGAATATGGCACTTATTTTATATGCAAATGGCCAAAAAATTTAGAAAACTGCGCCCATGTTTCAATTTTTCGCAGTTTTTGCTCGATATCAGCAATAAATATTATGAATGCGGAAAAATCGTTCAAATAAAAAATGTAGGGGATACCATCCTTTACAGCTTTATTCTCTACCCTTTTAGTTGTAAAATAAAAGCCTGCTGTGAAACCTTCATTTTGACGCTAAGAGAAAACTTTCTACCTCCAAAAATTGGACCCCGAAATTTTTTCTATTTAAATGCCTCTATTGTACCCCAAA
This sequence comes from Neuroterus valhalla, assembly GCA_011762715.2. Classification (NCBI taxonomy): domain Eukaryota; kingdom Metazoa; phylum Arthropoda; class Insecta; order Hymenoptera; family Cynipidae; genus Neuroterus; species Neuroterus valhalla. Next base: position 5,426 of record WSXT02027164.1, on the reverse strand, counting down.
ATTCCTACTATTGATAAAGAAATTATAATGCAGTACATGAATAAAATTGATTCTCGATTTTTTATTTTGGACGAGAAAAAAAGATCTTTGGAAATTTGAATTCTGAAAATATAATATAAATATATATAAATAGGAGTGATTATAATTTCAGAACGAATCACTTGAACATCCATAAACCTGTTTTCGAAATATTCCTAATCTTTACTGGAGTCGTGAGAGTGATAATTCTTCAAGCTACCACGTCGGAGTTCCGTGCATCGTTCTGATGAAAGGAAGAACGCAATAAAACGCATATTGCGCTCATTTCTTTTAGTTTTTATTCTAAAGAAGCAAGAGTGCTCTAAGAAGTGAATACAAAAATCATAACAGTGCGTGTTTTTGAATAATATTGAAGAATATATAATTGTGATCCAATTTACTGTGCAGTAAGGACATCTATATACAGTAGGTAATGGAATACAAGAAGATCAATAATAAGTTATGATTACTGAAATTTATACATATTTATTACAACCCCTCTCCTCTCCATACAAGCTTCACGCAGTGTAAAACAGCCCTGAATGAATTCCCCCGCTTTTCCATAACTTCCTTTTCCGAATTTTCTATAATATAAAATGTTTCCAATTCCATAAGAATGTATAGATCATCTTTACTCATCGGCATGGTTGCTATGTCTTCCTTCTGTACCATCATTGCAGCGATTGATTCATTGAATGATGATGCTCATGATTTTAATCCTTTTCTGCCACTGAGAGACATCGTAAATGACACCATGCATAAGTATTTTGAGAAAGAAGAAAAGCGAATAGCCACTATCAGGAAGTGAGTCAGCAAATTTTGTTCTCCAACAATTTAATTTTTCCATTTGCACAGCATCCCAGGGGAAAATTGCCGAAACCTTACCATTGGCACACGATTAGACCAATACCGGCCGCCATATTGGGAAAATATCGTCGACCGGTATTGGTCCAGCGTTAGGGAAAGCTTGGGGTGTCTACGCCCGTGCCAAGACTCGGGCGGACAATGCTGGCCCATTATTGAGAGTTTGTTTTTTATTCTGCATAAGAATAAGACCACCGCGCAAGCGAGGATCGATATTCACGATATCGATCGAACTTCACGTTGCTCCGCGTTTGTTCGTGTCATTTTCGTGGTTGCGACAGGTTGCGAACTCCAGCAGATGACCATTTCCTCATTTTCTTATTTTTAATGGCCCATTCCTAAATCTATTCCAATCCCGATCCTGCATGCAGAAGTTAAATATCTCTAAAGTAGGTTTTTTTCTACTCACTGTGGAAATTGCATGCATTGACGTGGGACCGAACCGAAGCAATTATTACCGACGAGAGGGCCGCTGGCTGGCCCTTAAAATAAAAAACGAAATGAAATATCGATTCCTAAAATTCTAGGAAATTGAATCAAATAGAAAAAGAGCTTCCAATTTTTATAATCTCTTAGGATCTTTTAAAAAACTCTCTCAAATATTAAAAATACTTGAAAATCTTCCAATATCCCTTCAAAATTTTCAAAGCAATTAAAAATTCCTCAGAATCTTATAAAATATTCAAAAATATTCTGAATTCTTTGAAATCTTTAGAAAAACCTTGGGAGAATCGGAGATTTCTTGGAATCTTGAAATCTTTGAATTCTCGAGATTCTTATGAATGATTTCTTTGAAAAGCTTTGAAATTCTATAAAATCCTTTGAAACTTCATGAAATTCAATAACATCTGATGATGTATCCCACAATCCAAGAGAGTTGATCGAAATACATTAGGAGCTTCCAAAATCCCTTCAAACAATTGAAATCCTCGGAAATAGAATAAATCCTGTAGAAACCCCTTTCAAAACCCTTGTCATTTTTTAAAATGTCCCAAACCTTGAATCTTCCCGGAAAATCCTTTCTAATCTCTCGAAATTTCAATTAGCTGTATGTAATTTGTTTATTTCCCTGAAAATGATTGAAATCCTGGTAAATTTCTTGACATTTTTTTGAATCCCTTAGGATCTTCCGAAATATCTTGAAATATATTGAACCATTTTTCAAATCTTCTGAATTCCCTTCGAATCTTAATAAGCTATGGAAAATTCCTTGGAAACTTCTATGATAATATAGATTCTTGAAAATCCCTCAAAACCCCTTAGAACTTTTGATATCAACTAGGAATCCTTCGAAATTTTGCAAGACATGTGAAACTTTCTTGGACTCTTTGATATAACCGCTTAAATCCTGAAAGTCCATCGAAATCCCTCTAAGTTTTTGGATTTCATTCTCACTTCTTTGAAATGTTCCAAAACATTCAAAAATCTTGACGATTATTGAAAATCTTCGGATATACCTTGTAATATTTAAATTTTCTGGATTCTTTTTTTTGTCCTTTAGAATCCATATATCATCCTTTGAAATGACGTGAATTTACATAAAATTAGATGATGAGTTTTGGAATCTCTTGAACACTTATCGAATGTTCGGAATATAATAATAATTCCTTGGAATATTTAGAAAACGAATATTTTCCAGTATTTTCTACTATGTTAAGAATCCGTTGAAACCTCTGAAAATTATTGATATCCATTGAAAATACTCAAAAATTTGTCAACATACTTCTTAGTTTCCTAGAGTCTTCCAAAATAACCTTGAACCTGCGAAAGTTTTTTAGGATCCCTTCGAATTTGTAGAATTCATTGCAATTTATTCAGAATGTTTCAAAACTTCCAAAATTTATAGGTTCTTCATAAAATGTTGAAAATATCTTGTGCACTGTAAAAAATCGGTGTGTGCCGCAACACCACACTGGTGTCGTTTTCTGGTGTCACACCGTAGTCGGTGTAAGTATCGCACCAGACCAGTGTGACATATTGGTGTTCGATGTTGTGTTCAAACTCACACCGGGCTAGTGCGACTGTGATCACGTAATCACACCGAACGAGTGTCACTAATCTAACCCTCTGACTGTCAACTACTGTCAAACGAAAAAAAGGAATGAAAAATCAACAAGATTTTATTCCGTGTTTTATCGTAAATAACCGAACTTTAACATTGAAATTCAAAATTATCTTCTTTATTCTACCAATAATTGAATTGGCATTTCAATACATTCCATTTCAAAAATGTATTGTTTTGAAAAAGTTGAGCCATATTTCTGGCACTAAAATTATCATTAACAATTTTGTAAAACAGAAATTAAAAATCATATCTTTTACAAGGTAGGTTTTATATTTTAAAGTGTAAATATACTTATCCGTTCGTTGAGTATATGCATCTATGATAATTTTAAATTTTAGTAAAATCTTCAACAAAATTTACAACCCTTTTCAATCCTAAAAATTATTATTTTCTACATCATAACTTATGTGTGACTCATGCATTTAAGAAATATATAACTTTTGTATAAATATTTAACAAATAATTTCACATTTTGAGAATGATATAATATAGGTATATAAATATATAATATAATAGCTTTAGTTGAGCTATACTTTTGGCACTAAAATGATTATAAAGAATTTTGTAAAACAGAAATTGAAATTCATATTTTTTGAAAGGTTGGTTTTATATATCAAAGTGTAAATTTACTTATCCTTTCGTTGATTCTATACATCTATGATAATTTCAATTTTAAGTAAAATCTTCAACAAAATCTACAACCATTATTCAATAATAAAAATTATTACTTTCGTCATCATAACTTATCTTATGACTTCATTGAATTCCATCACATTAAAAAATTTATCTGCTTTGAATATTAAATTTAAATGTCATGTTTATTGTTGAGCTTTTTTCGGTAAAAATTGTTATTCAAAAACTGTTTTACATTCGGCATTTGTAGTTTCAGCTTCACATATTAATAGTCATATTATATGTTACATTATATTATATGAATTAAAATTGGAAGAACTGAAGCACTCTGAAAACTTTTGTTCATTTTCAAAGTGATGTAGTTCTTCCAATTTTCATTCTTTTTAAAAGCGCTATGAATCTTTTTTGTAGAACTTCCTGTGGAGAAACCAGAACTATAAGCAGAACTCTTGGAACTGTCAGAATTCTAAAACTCAAAATTTTTTGTTAATTTTCGAAGTTCTGTAGTTCTTCCAGTTGTCATTTTTTTGAAAAGGGCTATAACTCTTTTTTATCTCCTGGAAGTTCTGAACGTTCGGATGAACGAAATATTTTTTCTAAATTTTGTTTATTCTTCAAATATTACTCTATCTACTATTTTGACTAATATATTCCAAGTTTCTTTTGTAATTTACTATTTGCAATGGAAATAAATAAATATTTTGGCTTTATTTCTAATCCACAAGGACATCAGCAGGAATGCCGTTCATTTGAACGTTCAAAACTTTAAGCACATTATTTTTTGTTGAACTCTCTGTGGAGAAATCAGAACTCAGTTCAGGACTCTTTGAACTTTCAAAATTTCAACACTCAAAATTTTTTGTTCGTTTTCAAAGTGCTGTTGTTCTTCCAATTTTCATTCTATTAAAAAAAGCTACGAATCTTTTTTGTAGAACTCTCTGTGGAGAAACCAGAACTTAGTTCAGGACTCTTTGTACTTTAAAAATTTCAACACTCAAAATTTTTTGTTCGTTTTCAAAGTGCTGTAGTTCTTTCAATTTTCATTCTATTAAAAAGTGCTACGAATCTTTTTTATAGAACTTTCTGTTGAGAAACCAGAACTACGAGAAGAAGTCCTTGAACTGTCAGAATTTCAAAACTCAAAATTTTTTGTTCATTTTCAAAGTGATGTAAGTTCTTTCAATTTTCATTCTATTTAGAAGCGGCATGAACTTTTTTTGTAGATCTTCCTGTGGAGAAACCAGAACTATAAGCAGAACTCTTGGAACTGTCAGAATTTCAAAACTCAACATTTTTGTTTATTTTCAAAGTTCTGTAGTTCTTCCAGTTTTCATTTTTTTGAAAAGGGCTATAACTCTTTTTTATGCCCCGGAAGTTCTAACCGTTCAGATGAACAAAATATTTTTTCTAAATTCTGTTTATTCTTCAAATATTACTCTAACTACTATTTTGACTAATGTATTCCAAGTTTCTTTTGTAATTCACTATTTGCAATGGAAGTAAATGAATAGTTTGTCTTTATTTCTAATCCACAAGGACATTAGCAAGAATTTCATTCATTTGAACGTTCAAATTTTTAAGCACATTTTTTTTTGTACAACTCTTCTTTTTGAAACCAGAACTCTAATCAAAACTCTCGGAACTGTTAAAATTTAAAAACTCGAAAGTTTTTGTTCATTTTCAATGTGCTGTACTCCTTCCAATTTTTATTCTATTGAAAAGTGCCATGACCATTTTTTGTAGAACTCTCCTTTGAAAAACCAGAACTTCAATCAGAACTCTTGGAACTGCCAAAAATTTCACTATTTGAAAATTTGCCAATATTTTGTAATTTGTAAGTGTTCTA
>WSXT02027153.1:0-13878 GCA_011762715.2 Neuroterus valhalla | reverse complement strand
AAGTAGGTTGTTAAACAACAAACTTTAAATGTGCAATCAATAAATATTCGAATTTTCTACCAAAGAAATGCATCTTTTTCGGAAAGACATTAATCTTCAAGAAAGTACTTCGATTTTGCCAATTCGTTGAATTCTTGACCAAAAAAATGAATTTTCATCAACTATTTGGTTTTTTAACGAAAAATCGTAAATCTGCAATCAATAAATATTCAAATTTTCTACCAAAGAAATGCATCTTTATGGCAAAAACATTTATTTTTAACGATGTACTTAAATTTTACCAATTTGGTGAATTTTTAACCAAAACAATGAATTTTCATCAAGGAGGTAGGTTGTTAAACGACAAACTTTAAATCTGCAATCAATAAATATTCGAATTTTCTACCAAAGAAATGCATCTTTTTCGGAAAGACATTTATCTTCAAGAAAGTACTTCGATTTTGCCAATTCGTTGAATTGTTGACCAAAAAAATGAATTTTCATCAACTATTTGGTTTTTTAACGAAAAATCGTAAATCTGCAATCAATCAATATTCGAATTTCCTACCAAAGGAATGCATCTTTATGGCAAAAACATTAATTTTTAACGATGTACTCAAATTTTACCAATTCGGTGAATTTTTAACCAAAACAATGAATTTTTATCGAAAAAGTAGGTTGTTAAACAACAAACTCTAAATCTGCAATCAATAAATATTCGAATTTTCTACCAAAGAAATGCATCTTTTTCGGAAAGTCCTTAATTTCCAACAAAGTACTTCAATTTTGCCATTTCTTTGAATTCTTGACGAAAAAAATGAATTTTTATCAACAAAGTAAGTTTTGAAACAACAAACTTTGAATCTGCAATCAATGAATATTCGAATTTTCTACCAAAGAAATGCATCTTTTTCGGAAAGACATTAATTTTTAATGAATTACTTCGATTTTACCAATCCGTTGAATGTTCATCAACCATTTAGATTTAAAAAAAACGAATCTTCAAGCAAAAAAAGATTAATACTGAACAAAGATGTATAACCTATTAGCAATAAGGTCAAGTTAAGGCCAGATAATTACATTTTCTACAAAAAAAAGTGTTCTACACAAAATATTTAAATATATGTATTCCCAAACAAAATGGCGAATCTTTAACCAAAAAAAGTGAATTACAAACAGAAAAGTATAATGTTTTACCAAGAAGTTGATTTTTCCACCAATATTATTTAGTTTCCAGACGCATAAATGGATTTCCTACAAAAAAAGTAGAATCCGATATAAAATACCTAAATTTTCAACAAACTGTTCCATTTCCGTCGTGCAGATCAATTTTCAGTTAAAATGAAAAAGCTTCAATAGGAAATATCAGATGTCATTCCGAAAAACAGATTTGATTTCTCAACTGAAATGGCGAATCATACAAGAAGAGTGAAGTGTCAACAAAATAGTGTAACTTTCAACCAAGAAGTTCGATTTTATGCTAAAGAATGAATCATCAACAAATAATAATGAATTCCTCATTTTAAAAGTTATGTTTTAAGAAAAGAGTTTGAATTTCAAACTAGCCATTAAATTTTTTAACATGAAAAATCAATTTTTCTCACCAACAAGTGAATCCTGAATGAGACATTTGAATTTGCAAACATGAAGATCAAACATTTACCTGAAAAAAATCCATTTTCAACGAAGAAGTTCGATTTTACTGATTAGTTTAATTTTAAACAAAACGATCATTTTTCGGTAAAATGTTTTAATCTCCAACCAGAAAGACTAATCTCCAGCCAAAAAAAGTTAGTTGTCAACAGGGAAGCAGTAAGTCTACCTAAAAGGAGAATTTTTTACAAAAATGAAATAATTTTCAATCTAATAAGTGAATTTTCTGGAAAAAAATGAAAAACAAAATATTTGGATGCTGAAAACAGAAAGATGAATTCGTGAAGCCACAAAAAAAACTTCTCAACAAGGCATTTTATTTTCACTGAATAATTTAATTATGAACCTAAACAAGGATTTTTTCAACTAGAGGATATGAATTTCAACGAAAAACTTGAATTTTCCATCCGGATGATTGAATTTTAAGCCAACGAAGTGAATTTTCTACGAAAAGAAAAGAATTCTGAACATAATACTTGAGTTTTCTACCAAGCAGATGAACTTTCTTCCAGTCGAAACATTAATTTTCAACAAACTAGTTTAATTTCACCAATTCGTTGAATTTTTATCTGAAACAATAAATTTTCGTCAAAAATTTGAATTCCCAAACAAAATAGCGAATCTTCAATCAAAAAAGTGAATTCTCCACAAAAATAGATGCATTTTTACGAAAAGTTGATTTTTCTAATAAAAGGTTCAGTTTTTGGACCAAGAAAACAGTTTTTAAACAAAATATTCTAATTTTTCACTGAGTATATAAATTTTCACCTAAAAATGAGAAGGCTTCAAGAAAAAAATTTATATTTCTGAGGGGGCAGTTCGATCTTTGAAGAAGCAGTTGAATCCGCAATCAAAAAAACTATTTTTTTACGAAAGAAAGAGGATCCCGAAAGAAATATTCTAATTTTCAACGAAAAAACTGAATCCACAACAAAATGGTTCTACATTCAACCAAAAAGTTTATTTGATACTAAGAGGCTAAATTCAGCCCAAATTTGGAGAAAATTCCTAAATTTTCAAACTATTCCAAAACCGAAATTTCCTACAAAGAAAAGAAGAATTAGGAGCAAAAAATTTGAATTTTAAGCAATGGGGGGGGGGGGGCGTTCTTCAAAAAAAACAGAAAATCGGCACAGAAAGTAAGTTATCAACAAAAGAGGATAACTTTTAACAAAGAAGTTCAACCATAAATATGAAATCAACCGAATTATTGGAATCTCAATTAAATATTTGAAACTTCGACCAAATCCACCAATTTTAAACAAAATAAATAACCTTTGAACCTGAAAGTATACAAATTTACATAGATTTAAAACAAAATATTTTAATTTCCAACTTAGAAGACAAAATCTAAACAAAATATATTAATTCTTAATCAAAAAATATAGATTTTCAACCACTAACTGAATTGTTCGTCTTCAAACCAAGCAGCTACGAATTCTCAACAAAAGTAATTAATCTGTGATGAAATAGTTGAATCTTATACTGGAAAAGATTAATCTTCCGTCGAGAAAAATGGATTTCTAACAAGAAAATAAAATTTTATAGCAAATAATTGAATTTCTAAAAATGAAAGATGGATTTTTAACTAATTGATTGTACTTCGCACGAAAACACGTTTTATAAACATAATACATGAACAGTAAGGGTAGGGTACAAATTTTGGATTGAAGGAGATATTTACATGGAACAGTCGAAATTACATACATTTTGAACGGAAAAGATGAATTTATTTCAAACAGGGGGAAAAAAAAATTCCAACGAAAGGAGTGAATCCCTAATGAAATAGTTGATTATGATCTTCAACTGCGCAAAATTCATTTTTAATCGAAGAGGATTATTTTCAGCGAAATGACTGAATTCTCAAACGTAAGATATGATTTTTACCTAAAAAAAAAGACAAATTTTTAAATAAGAACATGAATCTTGAACCAGATAGTTCAATTTTCAATGATAAAAAATGGCTGTTCAATCAATAATGGAATGCATAAATTTACACGAATTTTGAACGAAATAATTGCATTTCCCATCAAAAAGATTGATTTACAACAAACTACATTAATTTTGAACCATATAGTTAATTTTTCAATTGAAAAGAATGAAGAACCAACCAATGAAGAAATATTTTAACTTTCAACGAAGCGATACAATTTTCAGTTGAAAATAATTATTTGAAACGAAAAAAAATTAACTTTAAACCTTATTCTTAAGTATTGAATGTGACAATAATTGTTGCCTTTTATATGTGCATTTTCAACCGAATGGTTGATCTTGTAACGAAAAATTCGAATTTTCAACCAAATAGTTATATTCTCGGCTAGAACAGACGTATTCCTAACCGATAATGGAACAGTTAAATTGGCGTCGATTTCGAACAGAAAATTGGGTTTTTTGTTAGAAAAGATACAAACTTCAACAATAAAAGAAATTACTAACGATGTATTCGAATGTTCAACAAACTATGTGCACTTGAGACTGAATAAATAAATCTTCAATAAAAATAGATACACTTTTAAGCAATAATGGAATAGTTTCATTGACATTTATTCTGAACAAATAGTTCAATTTTTAGTAGAAAAAGCTACATTCCCAGCAAAAGACGAAAATTCTAAACAAAATAGTTGAATTTTCAACTAAAAACGAAAATTCCCAACAAAATGGTTAAATTTTCATTCAAAAATGAAAATTCTCAACAAAATAGTTCAAATTTCAACCGAAAAGACAAAAATTGTAGAGAAAATCTACTCATTCTGAACCAAATAGTCAATTTTCAAATTGAAAAGGATATACAATTATTAATTTTTATTCCAGTGGTACATTTCAGGATATATATTTGATCGGTAATGGAATAATATGCCTATTTTGAACATAGCAGTTAAGTTTGGAATGAAATTGATTTTCAAACGATATCAGAAAAAATACGACCAATGTGCTGTATCTTTAATAAAATAGATAAATCATCAACCGTGAAGAATTTATTTTTAGTCAAAAAGGATGACTTTACAACCAATCAATGAAATTTTTGAAGAAACGAATAAATTTCCTACTACAAAAAATAGATGATTGTTAATATTCAAAATTTAAATTAAAAACAATACATTTCTAACATCTCAACCAATTTCATTATGGTTAAATTTTCAGTATACAAATAAATTTATCAAAAACAGATGAAATTTCGAGAAAATATTGCAACTTTTGAACAAGCGGTTTTATTTTTCATCCATAAGATTGATTTTCAGCTATAAAGGAAGGAATTCAACAAAAAAACTCAACTTTGGATTAAGTGAGAGAAAATGTGAAGGAATTGAATAAAAAAATAATGAAAACGAACAATTTCTATGAAGGATCAAATAGTTACATTTTCGTATCAAAGTGAACAAAAAAATTTTTATTCACATCTACATATATTCCATTTGCGATTTCACATTATGCATTAAACTTTCACCCCCCCCCCCCACACTCCCTTCGGCCTAATCGTCACTAAAGCTCTCACCCCCCACCCTCTGCCCTGAGAGCATGTGGCAGTATTTGTCACGTGACCAATAATTGCATATTATCATATTCGCCAGCTTTATTATTGGACAAATTATTCTATTAGGCTCAAATGAAAATAAAAATTCAAAATATTGAAGGAGACGTCTGTCTATTCCACTAGAGTTTATTAAACATTCCAAAATAATAAATCTCCGATTTCGATTCTTGAAATTTTAACTCTTCACAAAGGAAAATTCAGAAACTAGAACAAATTTCATTTCTTCGTCTTGAAAATCAAACCACTCCAGAAGAAGAAATCAAATACTATCGTTTTAGATTATAAATATTCTGCATTATTAAATCTTCAATAGTAAATTTTCGGGATTGATTTTTTTTTATGAGAAAATCTATGGGATTTCAGTAACATAAACCATAAACATTCCAAAGAATGAATTTATGATTGTACATCGGGAAAATGGAAGAATATTAAACCGCAAATCTACACAATTGAATAATTAATGACTTATTATTCAATAATTTCTATGCATCACAATAAAAAAATTTTTAATTTCGACGATTTACATTTAAAAGTTCTTAAATATGGAAGCTTGAGATTTGAAAACTTGAATTTTGATCTTTATTATCATTAGAAAAAGAAAATTTTTTTCACCTCTTCAAAATTAAAGAGTTTTTGATTTCTCTGATTCACAATGAAAAATTGTGAAAAATATTTTGTGTGGAAAACGTTTTGTATAGGAAATATTTTACATAGGAAAAACATAATAATGTTTAACTTTCTGTAGGAAATGTTTTATGTAGGAGATAATTCTTGCAGGAAACATTTTATGTAGAAAAAACTTCGTTTTGGACAAATATTAGACGTAATATCTCAAAACAATAACATTTTTCGAATATTTTGTGTAGGGAAAAAATTATAGTATTTGATTTTGTGTAGGGAATGTTTTGTGTAGAAAATATTCTGTTGGAAAAATATTAGACGCAATATTCAAAAATGATTACCATAAATTTCTGTGTAGGAAAAATATTTTGCATGAAATATTTTGTGTAAGAAAAATTTTGTGTAGGAAAAACATGATAATGTTTGACTTTGCGTAGAAAATAGTATTTTCTGTACGAAACATTTTGTGTAGGACAAACATGATATTTTTTGACTTTGTGTAGGAGATGTTTTCTGCAGGAAACATTTTGTGTAGGAAATATTTTGTGCTGGAAAATATTAGACATAATATCTCGAGACAATTACAATTTATTTCTGTTTGAGATATTTAGCGTAGAAAATAAATGATGGTGTTTGATTTTTTTGCAGGAAAAGCTTTTTGTAGGAAATGTTTTGTGCAAGAAATATTTTCTGTAGAAAAATTTTTGTGCTGGAATTATATCAGATGTAATATTTTGAAAGATGACAATGAATTTCTGTGAAACATTTTATGTAGGAAAAAAATGATCTTCTTTGACTTAGTGTACCTAGGAGATATTTTGTGCGGGAAACATTTCGTGAAGAAAATATTTTGTGCTGAAAAATATTAGACGCAATATTTCGAAACAATTACAAGTTACTTCTGTTAAAGATATTTAGCGTGGAAAATAAATGATGGTGTATGATTTTGTTGCAGGAAAAGTATTTTGTAGGAAATGTTTAGTGTAGGAAACATATCCTGTAGAAAAATTTTTTTGCTGAGATTACATGAGCCGTATTATTTAAAAAAAATGACAATTGATTTCTGTGAAGGGGTTTTATGTAGGAAATATTTTGCGTGGGGATTGGGGAATATTTTGTGCAGTGAAAACATGATAGTGTTTGACTTTGTGGAGGAATCGTTTAGTGTAGAAAATATTTTGTGTTTGAAAAATATTAGACATGATCTTGTTTGACTTAGTGTAGGAGATATTTTGTGCAGGAAACATTTCGTGCAGAAAATATTTTGTCCTGGAGAATATAAGAAGTAATATACCGAAATAGTTACAATTTCTTCTGTGTAAGATATTTAGCGTAGAAAATAAATGATGACGTTTGATTTTGTTGCAGGAAAAGCTTTTTGTAGGAAATGTTTTGTGCAGGAAACATTTTCTGTACAAAAATTTTTGTGCTGAAATTATATGAGCCGTATTATTTAAAAAAAATGACAATTAATTTCTGTGAAGGGGGAAGTTTTACGTAGGAAATATTTTTCGTGGAGAATATTTTGTGTAGTAAAAACATGAGTGTTTGACTTTGTGGAGGAATTATTCTGTGCAGAAAATATTTTGTGAAGAAAACATTTTGTGTTGGACAAATATAAGACGTATATTTTTTAATGAAAAAAAAAATTTTGTGTGGGGAAAGTTTTGTGCGGAAAATATTTTTTGTTCAAGAAACATCTTGTTTAGGAAAAGCATGATAGTACTTGACTTTGTGTAGAAAATGTTTTGTGTAGGATACATTTTGTGCAAGAAACATTTTGTGCTTGAAAAATATCAGACGTGATACCTTAAAATAATTACAATTTATTTCTGTGGTAGAAATATTTTGTGTAGAGAACAAATGATGGTGTTTGATTTTGTGTAGGGAAGGTTTTTTGCGAGAAAGGTTTTGTGCAGGAAACATTTTCTGTCGAAAAAATTTTGTGCTGGAATTATGTCAGACGTAATATTTTTAAATAATACAATTCATTTCTTTGAAGGGGTTTTATTTAGGAAATATTTTGCGTGGAGAATATTTTGTGTAGAAAAGATTTTGTGTTGGACAATTAAAAGACATGATAATTTTGAATGAAAACAAGTAATTTCTGAGTAGGGAAAGTTTTGTGCAGAAAATATTTTTGTGTAGGAAACATTTTGTGTAGGAAAAACATGATAGTACTTGACTTGGTGTGAAAATGTTTTGTGTAGGATATATTTTGTGCAAGAAACATTTTGTGCTTGAAAAATAGCAGGCGTAATACCTAAAAATTATTGCAATTTATTTCTGTGATACAAATATTTTGTGTAGAAAACAAATGATGGTGTTTGATTTTGTCCTGGAAAAATAATAATTATTTAATTATTCTTCATAGCTTTCTTCAAAATTCTACACTGAAGAAATTTTTCGATTCCCTGCTGATCAGACTCGCCATCATCTTTTCTCTTAAATCTATCTATTTGATTAAAAAAAAAATAAACCAATTCATTCAATTTTTCTTGTGCAATAATTGTTGAAGTTCAGAATTTGAGCAAGGTGTCTCCCTCACTCATCATTTAATTCCCAAGGTTGATATCGTTGAGCCTTTCACGTCTCGTTTCCTTGGCCACTGACCAGTGGTCATTTTTTTCTCAGAGTGCCAGGGGCTATTTTCTGCAGGTCGTTATCTCCGGTATCTTTGGTATCTGGTGTGTCTGTTTGTTTCGTGGCACGCGCGCAGGTGAGCGCTGGGCGCAGGTGGACCGGCGCGCCGCGGCGTAGCGATCTTGGAAAGGCTCGGACTCGGGGGCCCATTCAGGCCCCGGGACTGACCACAACCGCGCTCCACTGCGATGCGGCTGCATTCGGGAGATCCCGAGCCCAACCCTCTGCAATGAGACACGAGTGCAGCTGCACTTTCTCGTTAGGTGCCGGACTCGCTCGTTTCGCATTCCAAAGTACATGTGCGCTGAAAATAAGTACCAGAAAAATTAACGTCCGGAACGGTCATTTCTGCCCTTGGCAACTGAAGCCTTACAAAGGGAACTCTCTTTCATTTCTTAATTTTACTTAATCCTAATCTCGCTGTACAATTTCAACTGCCATCATGCTATGTGACTTCCGTTTCCTTTTTCTCCATTTTTTCTACCACAGCTTCCTAGTCTCTTTTCCTCGCATTCCTCCATCCTTCTTCTTTCACTCCTATAACTTTTCCTACCTCCTTCATCCGTTCTTCTCTAATCCACTAACTCTCCTCTCCTCGCTAAGTTTTTCTTCAACCATACCCTCTTTCCTGTCTTTGTTTTGAAGCTACTATTTTGAGACTTCCCTCTTACCATGTGACCCGGCATTTTCCATTCTGCTCCTAATGTACATCTGATATTTCTCTCTCGCATCTTTTCTACCTACTTTCTCTGCTTCCATCACCATTTTTCAACTACATTGCTGATTGATACTGGCCATGCTAGCCTATCAAACAACCTCATATATGCCTCTTCCATTATTTTCCTAACCTTCTTTTCCCTATTCCCCATATCTGTCTTACTACTTCTGCCTTCTTCTTGATCCTTTCAATTCCCAATCTTCCCTTACTTTTCACCTTTCCATCTCGCTGTCTACTTTTTCTCTCTCCTTCCTCCCCGTGTCAACCAATCCTTAATCCTCCCCATCCTTTTCTTTTCATCTCCTCCTCCGAATATGAAATTAGAATATTAGAAAAAGTGGATTTATGATATACTAAAACACGCGGACATTATCCATCACTCTCATGCATCTCCTTCATCCTGTTGAATTCGGTGGGATTATCCCCTTTTCCGCTACTTCTTTCGTCAACCCCTCTGAAAGTATTGGCACATATACCTTATATATTACTGGCTTCAGCATCACCCCCCTATATTCCTTAACAATTCCCTATTTTTTCAATGAGTACCACAATCCTTCCTTTCCATATTTCTGAACAGCCTCTCCCTCTACATACCCTGTTTCACATTATCAATAACCACTCTTATAATTCTTTTCCTCTATATTTCCATACTTCATTCGGTATTTCATCTATATCTGCTGCTATTCCCTCCTTTGATGACTATCGCTCTCTCTGATATTCCCTCCTAATATCCTTTTCTTTGTCCTCTCCCCTCCCCTCTTTCCCTCCTCTAGTTATTTTCTTTTCCTCTCTTTCTAACAATCCCACGGAATATTCTTTCCATACTAACATTTCAATCTCTTTATTGATTTTCTTTCGGTTTTCCCTCTCTATCTATCATTTCCCATACTTCTTCCTCTGTAATAAACCCTTTCTGCCGCCTCTTGAAACTTACTATTCTCCCCCTTTTTCTTTCTATCACATAACGCAGTATACTCCCTTCTCTTTTTTCTATTCTTCTGCACTACTTTTAACTTTTTTCCATTCCCTTAATTCCTCTCTAATTTCAATTGTTTCTTCTAACAACCCTTCTTCCAGCTGCCTTTTTTTCTTCCTTCGCTGAATTCTTTTCCAACAGTATCCTCTGATATTCTTTTTACCTCTCCTATCACCATTTCCAACTTTTCTTTCATATTCCCTTCTCCAATTTTCAACATCTTCATTTTTTACGTGAATTCCTCTATTCTTTCTGCTGACCAATTACCTTTTCTTACTCCTCTTCCATTCCTAATATCCTTTGCTATTTTTTATTCTTCAATTTTTTCTTCCTGCACTGTTTTTATGAGTAGCAGATGACCACAGCTGACGTACTCCCTCATCGACAAAAATAATATACTCCATTACTGTTCCGTATCTCGTCTCGTATAGGTGTACTCTCCTTGCTCATCACCTTGAATACCTATTTCCCTTGAGTATTACCATCCCATCTCTTCCGAACTGCTCAGTCACTCCCTGCTCTCCCCATTAATTACTTTGTCTTCAGAGTTTCTTCCAGTCCCGTCTCCTTCTTCTCTCTATTCTTTATCTTCTCTTTTTCCCTTTCTTGCATTGAAATTTCCTCCTAAGATCAACCGCATACCTTCTGATTCTTCTTCTATCAACTCCTACCCCCACTCCTCTATTTTTCTCTCAATGTCTGCATTAACATCTGCCCCTACTATCATCCATCTTCCCTCACCTATCATTATCCCTTCTGCCATCAATTTGTTCTTCTACTCTTTCAAACTATTCTGATTTTTTTCCTTCCCCATCAAATCTTTCCCTGTTTCCATCACCATTCTTTCAACTACTCTTAACCTTTTACCTTCTCTTTTTGCGTCTTGTACGCCCCACCTGTATCCCTTCAGTATTCTTTCCTTTACTCTTCTGTACTACTTCTCATCTAGTCATGCCTCCATTATCACTGCCACTTCCATCACTAGTTTTCATAAACTCCCTTTCCTTTCTTTCTAATACAGCGACATCCTTGAATCATATCCTCCATTCCTTCCTTATTTAATCCTTCATTGGTTTCTCCCTCATTACTTATTTTCCTCATTTTCCCCTTTGCCTCTTCCTCATCTGTCTCTCTTCCCATGTCAAATCATCCTCTATTCTCAACTTACTCCCACTCTAATCTTATTCCCATATCCACTATATTCTTCCTCCTTTCCTCTCTATCATTCCTTCTCATCCTTCTTTCTATTTCTCGCAACCTCTCTGTATTATTTTTCCCTATTGCCCCTCCATCGAACTTCTGGATAAGGCTTTGCAGAAGAGAATAATAGAATAAGAGGAAAATTCGAGAAACATCACACTTTATACAGAGAAGTTCGAGAATAAAAGGATATTCGAGGAAATTTCAGATAATTCTGGAATATTCAGATGCAAGATTCCAAAATGCTCAGGAATATATGACAATAGTCTTGAATGCTCTAGAAGGTACAAAATTATTCCAGGATAGTCCCGAAAATTCCAGAAGTACAGAATAATCTATTCAATTCCGGGAAATTGAGAAAAACTTCAAGATATCCTTGTTAGAGCAAGAGCGCTCTGGAGTAGTTAACGGAATTTCGGGATGAAATTTAGAAAAACTTACGGTAAATAGAAACTTCTTCTTGATACACACTTTTTGAAAATTGTAAACTTCAAACAATCTTATTGATAAAAAGAAAGCGTTAAAGAAAGAAGGTAAGAAGGGAGGTAAGAGCAGGAAAGAAGAAGCGAAGAGTGAAAGAACAGAGTTAAGAGAAGAGAAAACCGGAAAAAGGGATTTGAGAGTAGAAGAAGGTCAAAAAAAGAAGAAGGAGAAAGAGAGGGGGGAATGAGAAGGGAGTTGAGAGAAGAAGAGAGTTGTTTCAAGAACAAAGTTACGAGTATAAGGGAGTTGAGGAAAGAAGGAAAGACGAGAGTTTAGAGAGGAAGAGACTGAGGGGAAGAAGGGAAGAAGGGAAGAAGAGGGTTCGAAGAGGAAGAGAAGGAAAGGAGAAAAGAGGGAGGGACAGGGAAAGGAAAAGAGAAGAGAGTTAAGAAAAAGAGAGGAGAAGAAGGAAATAAGAGAAGAAGAGAATCCAGAGAAGGAAGAAGGAAGTAGGAAGAAAGTTAGGAGAAGAATGGAATAATAAAAGAAGACAGGAAGAAGGTTGGCAAGAGAAAAGAAGAAGAGAAGAAGAGGGATAGTAGAAAAAAGGGAATAGGAGAAGGAGAAATTTAAGAGAAAAAGAGAATTGAAAGAAGAGGAGAGTTGAGAAAGTGAGTAAGATAAGAAAAGAATGGGAGAAGGGAAGTAAAGACAGAGAGAGTTAGGGAAAGAAAGGAAGGAGAGAAGAAGTAACGTTGAAGAGAAAGAGATTTAAAAGAAAGAGTGTTTTATGATAAGGAGAGTAAAAGAGAAATGAGGAGGAGAGAGTCAAGATAAGAAGAGAAGAAAAGAAGGAGAGGAGAAGAGAGTTAAGAGAAAAAGAGGATTGAGAGAAGAGGAGAGTTCAGAAAGTAAGAGAGATAAGAGAAGAATGGAAGAAAGGAAGTAGAGACATATAGAGTTAGGGGAAGGAAAGAAGGAGTAAGGTAGGAGAAAAAGAGAGTTAAAGTAAGAAGAGTTTTATGAGGAGAAGAGTAGAAGAGAAGAGGAGGAGGGAGATGAGGAGGGAAGAGTCAAGATAAGAAGAGACGAGGAGAATCGTGAGAAGGAGGGAAGAAGAGAAGGAGAGAAGAAGAGAACCCGAAGAAGAAGGGAACCCGAAGAAGAAGGGAAGAAGAGAAGAATGAAGTTAAGAAAGGAAAAGAGATAAGAGAAGAATGGAAGAAGGGATGTAGAGACAGAGAGAGTTAGGGAAAGAAAGGAAGGAGAGAAGAAGTAACGTTGAAGAAAAAGAGAGTTGAAAGAAAAAGTGTTTTATGATAAGG
Source organism: Neuroterus valhalla (assembly GCA_011762715.2). NCBI lineage: Eukaryota > Metazoa > Arthropoda > Insecta > Hymenoptera > Cynipidae > Neuroterus > Neuroterus valhalla. Next base: position 808 of record WSXT02027153.1, on the reverse strand, counting down.
AGAGTAAAAGAGAAATGAGGAGGAGAGGGTCAATATAAGAAGAGAAGAAAAAAGGAGAGGAGAAGAGAGTTGAGAGAAAAAGAGGATTGAGAGAAGAGGAGAGTTCAGAAAGTAAGTGAGATAAGAGAAGAATGGAAGAAGGGAAGTAGAGACATATAGAGTTAGGGGAAGGAAAGAAAAAGTAAGGTAGGAGAAAGAGAAAGTTAAAGTAAGAAGAGTTTTATGAGGAGAAGAGTAGAAGAGAAGAGGAGAAGGGAGAGGAGGAGGGGAGAGTCAAGATAAGAAGAAACGAGGAGAATCGTGAGAAGGGGGGAAGAAGATAAGGAGAGAAGAAGAGAACCTAAAGAAGAAGGGAAGAAGAGAAGAATGGGAGGAGGGATGTAGAGAGAAAGAGAGTTAATGAAATAGAAGAAGAACCGAAGAAGGGGGACAGGAGGAAAAGAGAGTTGAGAGAAGAAAAGTTGAAGAGAAGAGGAAGAGAAATCAGTCAAGATAAAAAACATAGAAGAGAAGAAAAGAAGAGAAGAAGAGAAGAGCAGAAGAGTAAAAGCGAATCGAAAGAAGAATGAAAAAAGGGAAGAAGTGAGTTGAGAAAGGAAGAGAGATAAGAGAAGAATGGAAGAAGGGAAGTACAGAGAGAGAGAGTTAAGGAAAGGAAAGAAGAAGGAAGGGTATTTGCTTATCATGGATACATAATAAATTTAACTTGTAAACAGAAAGAGGGTTGCAATCATTCATCTGAGGATGGAAACATCCAAGGTACATGACGGCAGCATAGCCAGAATAATGGGCAAATAATATATTGCAA
>WSXT02027142.1:0-13878 GCA_011762715.2 Neuroterus valhalla | reverse complement strand
GGAGCGTTCCTTTACAAAGCCGCGGAGAAGGCAGCTGAAACACTTGGCCTGGAACTCAACATCAGGAGTGAGGACAGAGAGTCTTTCTTTCTTAGATGTAAGGGTGAACGAACGATCCAGCGAACGATCGAACGACCAAGTAGACTTACGTGAGAGAGAGAGAGAGAGCAAACGAGAGCGTGTGCGCATCTCAACCTACTTATTTCATTACACAATCATTACTAACAATTATTACAATTTTTAGCGCCGAAACGACTCCCATTTTATTTTCCTTCCACTTCTCTTCTACCTCAACCTTTTCATTTCCACAATCACACTTTCACTATTTCTCATTCTCTCCTCGGGCTCCCTCAAATTTCCTCATCTACTCCTCACCTTGTCCTTCCTTTCCTAGAATCCTTACCACGTTCTTTCGCCAAATTCCCTCATCTTCGATTCTCTCATATGTCATTCCCATACATGTTCCCATGTTTCTTTTTCCTATGCACATACTGTACATTCTTCCCTTTTTCCATTCCCAATACATCGCTTCCCTAACCTAGTTCTCTAATCTAAATCTTGCTATTCATGTCCATCTTTTTTTCGCCCTAACCTTTTTCAACATACAGTGGAACCTCGATAACTCGAACCTCTATTTCGAATTCTCGATAATTCGAAAACATTTTTCGGACCCGGGATTTCAAGATACATGCAATAATTCTTCGATAACTTGAATTTTCGATAACTCATAGTTTTTTTTGCTTCCCTTGGTGGTTCGAGTTATCGAGGTTCCACTGTAATTTGATAGTCCTTTCTTTCTTATCATCTTATACAATTTATTATATTTTGATTCCATAATCCTTCCCCATCTTTCTAGTAATTTACTTTTCTTATCTTTTTCTTCTAATTCTTCAAATTCTACTTCAAGAACTCCTTTTTTTCTTCTTCCCATTTCGTTAACTCAACCGCCCTCCCTCTTCGCTCTTCTGCTCCCTCCCGACATACTTTTTCTAAATCCCCTCCCTTTCCCTCCTCAAGCTTCTTTTTGAATTTCTATGCCCTCTTACCTGCTCTGGTACTTAATCTATCCCTTCGCGTTTCCTGTCTCACCATGAATCCTGGTGCCCTCTAACCCACTCCTCTATTCTCTTGGTTCTGTTCCATATCCTTGAACCAGCCATATCAGGGTATGAAACAATTACATTCTTCTCTTCCAACCTTTCTTGAACCTTATTTTTCCTTTTTTTCATACAAAGATGCCCTTGATTTTTTTTTTCAGTAAAAGCCTTGAATTTCCCGGCAGAAGCCAGAGAGGAATAAGGTGCGCAATAGAGACAAAAAGCTATCCACGGCGAGCCCCTCAAAACCTTCGATTAACATGAAGTTAATGAAGAGGCATCTAATATTTGGCTAAAAAGGGCGCCCCGTTTCTGGAAAGGGAGAGATTTGTGAAAGCGATTCAGGACAGGGTTGTCAGCACCACAAAACTATCGCAATCATGTTTTACACCAAGATGTGGTTGACAGGTGTCGACTGTGTGGAGATACCAACGAATCCATCGAGCACGTTATTGATGGCTCTCGCGTGATGAATCAGGGAGAGTACATGCACAAACATAATGATGTAGCAGCATCAGACATCAAAAATTTGCCTCAAACTTAGGACCCTCAGCAGAATGGCATCTCTCCTCAGACACATTCCAGTTCTTATCTTGGAAAACGAAGACTTCCGCCTATACTGGGTAGTTACTATCCAGACGGATCATTATATCCGTGTTAATCGACCCGACATCGTAATGCGAGAAAAAGGTAGCGGAAAATTTTCTATTATCTACATCGCAGCGGCAGGAAAAGTCATTTCATTAAACACCTGTCACATTGTAAGGAATCGCCTTGACCATCAGGAAGTTCGCAAATAAAAATCTTTAGAGTAACAGTTGGTAGCTTTGAAGAAGCATCCAGAAGTGAATCATGTTACTTTCAAAAAACTCTGTTACTGTAATGATGCAAGGTTACAAGACGATCTACAAACTACACAAATAAGTTAATATTGTTCCTACGAAAAATCATCGTAACAAATTTCAAACTCCGTAGTAAAATTCTCGACACCTTGACTTCATAAGCCACTTGACTGAAAATGAGATGCCGGTTTAAGGGACCCGAGAAATATTTCTGCGAGAAACAATAATATAAATCATTATTGATTAAGCCATCAGTAAATTTTGATGAACCAGCAACTAAGTTGCTGGTTTATCATATTGATTTGATTGTTTTTCAAAACTGGCTCGCAAATGTGTCAACTTTCTGAATAAAAAAAGGTATAACTTAGGGAAAATATACAAATTCAGATATTTCCAAACTCACCAAGTTTGATGTTTGAGATTTCTAAAACATGGAACTTCATGAGAATTGATTTATAAATCCCCAACTTATAAAGGGACCAAATAAAAATGTAGAAATAATTTTTGGAATTACCTTGTTTCCTAAATTGTGAATTCCAGGACCCCGAATACAGGTTCTGTCACGAAATAAGAATGACTGCTGCCGTCAGCACATTTTATTTACCTTAAAACAATGCGCGTTTAAGGGATGCGCGCGGATTGTCACCGCGAAGAAAGACCGGCAACGAGTGCACCGTCAACTATTGACCCGTCTCGGGCAGGGTTTCCATATATACGGATTTTTCCGTATAATACGGATTTTTGACTGAAAATACGGTTTTATACGGAAATTATACGGATTTTTGAATATTATACGGATTTCTACGGATTTTCCCCAAAGCCATTCTAAAAAACATGAAAAAATGAAAATATAGCGCGCTCTTTCTCTCGCTCACGTTACTCACCTTTACTTCTCTTTCTACTATTTTCTCTTTACGTTGGTGGCACAATTCATTTTCTCAAAGTTGGCGCGATTGATGCTTTCCTCCAGCTTGTCATGCTTTGAACTTGGGCATGTAAGTATTGCGTTTGCCCGGCGCAGCGGTCCTCATTGGCCACCGTTTGGCGCGTGATTCAAAACGGGCAAAATGAACTATTATTGGAGATAAAATGAATAATTATTATAATTCGCACATTATTGTCAGAAATGCCCTAATCTGTAATCAAGGTTATAGATAAAATGATAATACGTATATTTTGTGAAATGTACTCATTATTATTATTCTATTCCTAACCTTAATGACAAATTACGTCATTTGTGACATATGCGATATTTCTGTGATTCTAAAAACTTGTTATCATAATGAATATTCATGTTGAATATTAACTATAATTTAAAGATTTAAAAATAAAAAGGCTATTTATACCGAATGTTTGATATAGTTTTTTATTATATGGAGAGAAGAGATAAGTTTATAAATTTCATGAACATCGTTGCATAGACCTGAATAAATTATAATAACAAAAGAATCAGCGCCATACAAACTCATATGTATAGCGCATTTATCTTGCCTTTTAAGCTGTAGAAATGTGGCAGCCCTGCAAAAAACTATAGATACGGATTTATACGGACTTTTTCATAGGTCCCCCACCACTTTCCCTCTGCCATACGGATTTAGGCGAGTTTGCATCTGGTAACCCTGGTCTCGGGGCAGTTCGCCCTGACCTGTTTATAAGATCAGACCGAGCGTGGATCGAGCGAGATCACAAAAATTATATATATTTAATAAACAACGATGCAGTTGGATTTGAGTTTTATGAATAAATCAAATACCTCACGTTGAGAAGGCATATTATGACAGTGCTTCCAGTATATTGATTGAAGTTCGGTTTTCACTTATTGAAGTGATACCGACACCGATCCATCAAATTTGAATCAAAGGCAAGGAAATCGAGAAAAAGGAGAGGTATAGCGATCTTCGACAGAACCTACAGCGACTCCACCAAGGATATTCGGTTCAACTAATTGTTCTCACCATCGGTGCTCTTCAATGTGCGACGCGTTTACTGGTTCATAACCTTAAAGCCATACCCGTGTGCCAGAAATATGTCGTGGCGCTTGTCAGATGGATGCAGAGAGTGGTCATACTTGGGTCACTCCGTTTCCTTGAAACGCACGAGGGTTTCGTCGACCCTTCATTGTGATTTCGTCGTGCATGTGGTCACTCATTTCACGTTCGTGGCCACAGTTATAGCTTACCGCAGTTCTACTGGGAGTGAGAATTTTTTTTATACCATTGAGCCAGATCCTTTTCGGGATAAGAGTAACCCTTTCACGCCTTGTCATTGTAAGCAAATTATTATTGGTTAGGTTGCACACTGAGGTCACTAGTCTCCTGCAGGAATCTGTTAGAAATTCTCACAAACTGCCCCAATAAGAGCTTTTCGAATTTTGTACAATAGTATATTTCGTAACGAGGGTCGAAAGGCAAAGATTTCCCGAGTGTGAAGTTAGCTGCGCGAGCGAAGCGAGGGCTGATATCAGACGAGTGAAATCGCTGCCTCGACCCGCGTCATGCATACAATTTTTCATCATACTCAGGCCCTCTCAACTCTAATGGGTGAATATGAAGAATCATGATTATTATTTTAGGCGTAGTACAAGTTGCGGTCAACTGTTAGCGTTGCGTGTCAGCCTTGCTACACTACACTCCGCTCGCCACAGTCAGCATCTATCCTTGTTTCTCACACGTGATTTGAAATCGAGACGGCCAAAGTGTCAACAAATTTTTTTTTAAATAAATCCTACGAAGGTAAAATGAAATAAAGGTAGGTGTGTTGTTCCTGAATGTCCTTCGCCCTGTCACATAATGTATAACCAATTTCGAAGGACAAAAAACAAGGTTTGAAGTGGTTGGAAGCGGTATCTAACTCGCTGCTGACGAACCTTACCTATGTCTCAGATTTTTAAATTGAATATTTTTATCATAAAGTTGATGAAGAAAGTGAGAAACATGCATAAAATGCTGAAGGTATAATAAATTACTTCACGCATATTTTTACACATTGATACTTTTAGTTCAAGTTGCGGTCAACTGTTGGCGCTGTGCTTCTTCATGTTTTTAGCATTGAATTGAGAGGGCCTGATCATACCGATAATCGAAAATTCGATTGGAGATGCTTGTGGAGCGAGTCGAGAATCTAGTTTTCTACCAGAGGGTAGAAAGTGACAGATTAGTGTACACAGAACACCGCCATTTGCATTAATCTGTCACTTTCTTCCCTAGGGTAGAAAACTCGATTTTCGACCCGCTCCACAGGCATTGCAAGGCGAATTTTCGATTGAGGTATGATAAAAAAAAATTTTAGTTTCATTAAAGAAAAATCTGAAGTAATAATAATAATAATAATAATATTTATTGATAAGATGCTTAGGTCAATTACCTGTACAGATGGTTTAGTTAAAAGAATAATACATTTTGAAAGTAAGTCTAAAAGTACGTAAATCTTAAGATTAGGCGTGCAGCAGCGTGGTTTAAATATATGAACTTGTTCTTAATCGAAGGACAGAGCGACTAGTGACTAGTAATAAAAGAGCGAGCTCATTCACGCTCCTCAGTTCTAATGTTGTCCTGATATTATAATCTTGTGGAAGATAATTGCTGAATAAAGAACAGTCATACCGAGTTGGTGTAACTACTTTTTAAAAACAAAACTTCGTTCTTTTTGGCGCAACATTTTTGCGATCCTGCCACGATTGCTTCTAAACGATCAAGTGATCAAAAAAGAGAAATCTCGATTGGCGAATCAATCGATTCTACGGAATCAAACTACAAATAGAACTCCAAGATATCCACGGAATCTTGTCATCAGAGAAGTAACGAGTATTTATTAAAATCAATAGCTGAATTAAGTAGGCTTTATACAACGTAAATCAAATAGCCGTACCTGCAGATCCACGGACTTCAATACGACTATCAAAAAGAGCGAAATAAGGAAAATAATAATATTAAGAAAGTTAAATCAAAATCAGTAGGTTGTTGTAGCACGACATATTGCATTTTAACTGTATTAAAGAGTACGAAACAAGAGAGTTTCGGATACGCTGCATAAGCTGGATGTGAACCAGTATAGAATTTAAAGAGAATCAATAAAATACTTTGATACCGATTCTAGTAACGAAAATTCGACAGATTGTAACAATATGTCTGACCCAATATCTGAAACCTCAAACCAATCCTCCGATCTTCAACAGATCCTTTTGCAATTAAAAGCCCTAACGTTGAGCACTTCAGTTTTGATGAAAGAGAATGAGAATAGACAATTTGAAATCCGAAAGCTAGCGTTAAAAATAGGACTCCCAGCAGAAATAGTGACAGCAACTGAAAAAGACGAACGCATAACAGACGATGAAGATTCCCACGAAAGATTAGGGAGGAATATCGAACTTTTAAAAGAAAATCTTAAACGGACACAAGAAGAACAACTACCATTAGAAGATTCAATATCCGCGAGAGAAATATTAGGAACCATCGACATATTGAACGGACAAAATGACATAGGCGTCGAAGATTTCATAAAACAAATACAGACCGCAAAATCTCAATGCACTCAGCCAGGTTTTGTCTTGTCCTTCATAAAATCACAAAAAATAATAGAATTTGCAATAAACGCAAATAGATTCATTCTCATCAACACCTATGACGAATCATTTGATGCATTACAATAGAACCTAAAACAAACAAATTCAATACTCGCATTTAAAAGTAAATTAGAGTCCTGTAAACAGGGTCCCACCGAAACTGTACAAAATTTCTCAGCCAGATTTCGTCAGATCATGAATGAAATAAATTACTCAGCTCAAGCACAACATGCGAAACCATCAGAAAGAAAGATCAAAATTAAAATGGAAGAAACAGGAGAAACAAATAGATACCCATTAAAATTAAGACGCGAAATTGGATTGCAAGTAGGACCATTGAAACCAAAAACGATGGTCACCTCCAAGAACGATGATGAGACCAAACCCACCACCAAGACCTTTTGCAAAAATGATCGGACTTTGACCTACCCCTAATCTTCAACCTTTAGGTAAAACAAAATCGAGTTGCCACAAATGCGGATGACCAGGACATTTCGCTTAACAATGTCAAATGAAACCTCAGGGTTTTCAGGACGGCCAATTTCAAAAACGACCGCTTCAAATCAACCAAATCCAAAACCCAGATTCTTTAGAGACAATGCCACCGGAAGAAGTAGATTCTCAAGAAATGACACCAGTATCATTTCTTTCATCAGTACCAGGACTCAGCAGATTCTCAGAAATTTGCGGAGAGCTATCTGCCATCCGGAACGAAGACTCGGAAGGGAATACCAACTATTATTAGACACCGGAGCGGCCATAAACTTAATAAAAGAAGAACTAATACCAGATGTCCCGAAGTTCAAATTCAATAAAAAATTTCTCATGGGAAATGATGAACATCAGTCATTAAAAGCATGCTACATGAATTATTTTAACAAGTAACATTTAATTCACATAGCTAGATCAGATTTCCCAAGTATCGAAGAAGATATAATCGGCCAACCTTTCCTAAACAAATTCAAACTATACCTAATTACCCCAGAATACCTTGTAGTAGAATCTTGAAAGACTCCCTTAAATAAAGAAGGAACCTATATTCAGAGTAGGACAGCAACCACTTTTAAAATTCATATAGAGGACAAGAACCAAGACGTGTGGATTCAAAATCATGCAAGGACCCAAAAACAAATGACCCACCGTATGACGCAAATAGGAAATACTAACGAATAAAGGAAGTTCTCGAGAATCGTAAGATAAATCATATCGAACCACGCACTCAGGAGGAGATAAAGAAGTTGATAACAATTTATCACGAAGTGTTCTCATTACCGCATGAACCACTTCCATGCACGAATCTAACATAATACGAGATAACATTGAATTCGGGCAAAATAATAAATTAACGCTCTCACAAACACCCAGAAAAACATCGCAAGTTTTCTCTTGAGGAAACAAAGAGACTTTTAGACGAACAAATAATTAGACCATCGCAATCTCCATTTAATTCACCTCTATTAGTAGTACCAAAGAAAGGCAACAAGATAAGAATGGTCATCGACTACTCAGCATTCAATATGAGTGCTGGCTTTCACTAAATCCATATGAAGGAAGAAAGTAAAAAGTTTACTGCGTTTTTAATAACGGAATGACCGAATGCCTTTTGATCTTAAGAATGCTCCTGCAACATTTCAAAGACTTATGGGCAGCGCGTTCAGAGGTCTAATTGGAAAGAGTTGTTTCGCGTATATTGATGACATCGTTATCTTTAGGAATACTCTCCAGGAACACGAGAAAAACCTACAACTCGTTTTACAAAGAGTAAAAGAATTAAATTTTTGTTTAGATCCTACCGAGTGTGAATACTTGAAACCTGAACTTGAATATCTAGGCCATCTAATAACATCAAAAGGCGTAAAACCCAACCCCATAATTAATAACCTGACCCCATAATAAAAAAACCCATATATTTTTAAACATTCTCTTCCATTGGTTTATGCAGTTTTTCAGTCGTTATATTTAATTTCGAAATTGAACACATATTCACAATACAAACACAGTACAAAACAAATCACGATTCGAAAGCATGAATGATAATATGTAAGGAACTGTCACTCACATCGACGTTAATGCACGGGAGGAACCGGTTTATTGTTTTTGAACAAATAACGCAAACCGAACAACAAACAAGAAATCAGAATGTCTGCCTAGGTTTAGCAGGATATCACATAAAGTTTATAAAAACTTTTCTAGCATCGCAAGACCGCTCACTCGACTAACAACGCAAAAAGAAAATATAGTTGATTGAACCACGGACTGTGAAGAGGCTTTTTACGATTTAAGGCAGGTTCTCACCTTGTGGGCCCAAAAAAGTGAACTTTTTTTATGAATTTTCCTTGAGAAAAGTATTAAAGATAAAAATCTGAAATTTTTTTCTGGATATGAATATACATTTTTTCCAAGAATACAATTTTTTAAATTGACAAGATGAAAACCTGCCTTAAAACACGCATTAACATTAGCACCAGAATTGCGATTTCCAAATTTCCAGGAGCGATTCACCCTGACTACTGATGCCTCCAATCATGGTTTAGGTGCAGTTCTCTTGCAAAACGGACATCCGTGCCTATTCATATCTCGCACTCCCAACAAAGCCGAAGAAAATGATACGACATCAGAGAAAGAACTTTTAGCAATCGTCTTGGCAAAAAAACGCTTAAGACAATACCTTTGGGAAACATATTCAAGATACAGACAGACAACAAAGCACTCGTCTGGCTTCAAAGGAAAGGACAACAAAGTCGCGGACTGTCTATCAAGATTATTCCCGGTCAATTTAAAAGATTATATGAAGAACGCGGGAATAAGCGACGAATCAATTACCGATCGACAATTTGAAAAATAAAGTGAATGGAAAAAAACCCCGAAGAAACATAAAATGTAAAACTAAAACTATTGTTAGAAAGAGGTTATACAATAATACGAATAGCAGCAAACGATCCCTTGATAACTCTCCTAGAAAAAGAAGGCATTAAGAACAGGGTGGAGTTCATTTCTACAACTCTCCCCGAACACAATTTCCATATCTGCTTCTCAGACAAAAGAGAATTGACAGGAGAAGAACGAAAAAATATAATGAAGGAATCGCACAAAGACCACCTAGGTGAACAGGAGATTCTCGAAAAGGCTCGCAAACTTGACCACTAGGTAGGCATCGACAAAGATGTAATAGAATTTGTCAAAAAATGTCCTATCTCAACTTGCGAAAACCACTCGCATCAGAAATCAAGCGGAAAGCATTCTTCCCGAAATCCTACTTGAACCAAACGACAAAGTTGCCTTAGACGTTTACGGCCCTTTACCTACAACAAAGGAAGGCAATAAATTTATACTTAGCCTCCAATATCGATCAACAAGGTATACGATTTTAATGCCCATAAAGGAAACAGACTCAGGGACGATCATAAAAAAGTTGATCGAGCATTATATCTTCATTTTCGGAGCTCCCAAAACCATATTGACGGATCAAGGTACGAATTTCGTTTCCGATATGATGCAAGAATTTGAAGAAGCATTACGGATTAAACATGTCAAATTTACTGCCTTCCACCCTCAGACGAACGGCAATGTTGATTATATGCGCCAGTGTGCTCAGATTGGAAACTGACGCCACTCACTAACACACGTGCACTGTGTGCCTGTGTGTAGGGGAAGAGAGCGACACGGCTCTACGTATATCGTCCGGCACCGTTCGCACCTTTCTCCTTCTTCTCCTGAGCTCGGCCGAACGAACTCTCCCGAGCTCGGCCGCACGAACAAACCGAACGAACGATTGCTGCTTGCGCCCGTTTTGAAGAATTAAAACCGCGGCTCGGCACTTTTTCCACATTAGATCACCTAATTTTTTATTTTGGTCGATACTCTCCTCAGTGATTGACAACCACTAGAGGTTTTCTGTCAAAAAATCAAGAAGGCGCAATTTTCAGTCATTTTCGAGGAAAATGCATTTGAAGAATTTTGTGCAGATGGTTATGGCCCTGGTGTTCTTTTCATTTCAACGGTCGGTGGCTCGGCGGCTAGGGCTCTTAGCTAGCAGTCACAATGTTGCACGCTCGATTCTCGATACGTGATTTTTTTTTTCCAATGCAGAACTTTCCATTTATTCATTTCTTGATGATTATTAATAAAATTAAAATTTTCAATTATTGTTTAATAAATTATTTCAATGAGAACTCTGTTTTAACTCTTTATTATGTCTCGATTGGAAAGTTGTGTATTTTCTTCGGAATTATTAATTATTTCATTATTTTTAATACTCATATTTTTAATTTAAATTAGGAAATAAGTGTTCCAAACGAAAATTGCAATGTTAAATACGAAATTAAAATGTTTATACAAAATACAACAAATAAAACACGGGAGTAATAGTCATATATCTTTTAAACATTCATTAACTTGACTAAATTATGTAAAGTATTAAAGTATGTAAATATGACCCCCCACCCCTCGGTTTTTGTAAAATGTCCACGTTTTGAGACCCCCTGAACTCGAAAAACAGGTTTTTACGAATTTGTCTGTCTGTCTGTCTCTCTGTATGTATGTATGTATGTATGTATGTATGTCTGTCTGTGAGCACGATAACTCATGATCAAAACTAATCTATATGATTGACCTTTGGTAGACTCTTTCAGTGTCAGAAACTGAAGGTCATGTTCGTTAGCCAGCTATTTTGGATAAAAATTCAAAAAGTTGGAACATTTTGAAAATCTTTGAGACCATTTTTTTCAAGATTCAAAAATCGTAAGTATATCTCTCTGTAGTAAGTGATAAGTGGATTAGTTTTTCCTTATTATTTTTTTTTATGAAAACAAAATTGTCAGAGTTATGTCATTTTCAAAATTCAGAAATATAAACAAAAATGAGCATTTTCAGCCAAACAACGCTAGATATATAAAAAAGTTTCAAATGAAAAATGTTTCATTTTTGAAGCCTCATAAGATAATATTAGGAACTTTTTGAATCTAAAAAAATAAAAAATTCAAATTTTGGTCCCACAAAAAAATGAAAAATTCCATTCTTTGGTCTAACTATGCAAGGTCCGGGAAAATATAATTAAAAGAAAATTGTGCCTCAAAAAAAAATTCTACAAATTTAATAATATTTACTTTTTAATAGGACAAGTAGTTTTTACTCCATTCATGAAAACCATATTAGGAATGAAAAATTTTAATTTTTGGACAATGGACACAAGCTCTGGGAAAAAAAAGAGACACAAGTTCTTAACCAGAAACATATCTTTAAATGTGTTATAAATCTTTTTCTACAGGATATGTAGTTCTCATTCCAATCAGGAAAAATAACTATAAAAAGGGAATTTTTGAAAGAATGACGAAGGCTAAGACAGAAGATTGATATAGGAAGGTTGTTGACTCGAAAAATATCTTCAAATTTGTCATAATTTTTCTCACTGGACGCGTAGTTTTTGTTTCAATCAAAAATGAAATTAAAAATGAAAAAATTGAATTTCTAGAAAAACTACACAACATGTGAAAAAAATTAGGCATCAAAACTTTTCTACCGTATCGGACAAACTTTGATCGAGTACGTAGCACGAGGCACGCGATGAGAATGTATTCTTAAAAGCCAGAGAAGCTTTAACAAAACAGAATTCACAATCATTAAATTGATGTAGTCGACATTTCGCTATCGAATTTCAAAAGCTCTGTATATGAATGTAGGGAAGTGCAAAGACCTCCCCCTTCCGTAGATAAGCGTAGAAATGTTCAATAATCCCCTTCCCCCCTTTACTACGTAGTTTTTTCGACTGAAGATTAACTTGATAATAATTCAGGGTGGCGACTTGACCAAGAAACCGGGAAATGACCGGGAATTTTATTGGCCAGGAAATGAGCGAGAGTTTCATTAAAAACCGGGAATTTACTTGTCTCCACTTAGACTATTAATAATTCTACCAAAAAATACGAAAACTGACAGCTTTCTTTTTATCAATCAAAAAGAGGTCTTATCATTTGGTTTGAAGAATGTAACGTTCCTTTATTCTGATTCTCAAAGTATTTTAATATACCTACACGTCATGAGAGGAAAAATTTTTTTCATTAAAAGAAAAAAGTTTTGCAAATTTGTTGCTCTGTGAAATTTTTCCAGCTGGTTCAAATTTGATAATCGAATTGATGATAGGGAATTTCAGAAAATAATTATAGTTTTTATTTTAGGACAAGGAGTTCCAGTGAAGAGGTAAAATTTCACTTGGAACAGGGAATTTTTTTCATTATAATAATAATAATAATATTTTAATTTTGATATTAAGTTTACGGAAATCCGTAAGACCTGGGTTCGAATCCCTGCAGAGCTAGAGTCATATTTTCAAAGTTTTTGAGAAACAATATTTAGATAAATATTTATTTGAATTTTGATAAGACCAGTAGACAAAGACATTGACATCATAATATAAATAATAATAAATGTTTATTAGGTTGCCAACCAATATACAAAATCGAACGGGAACTTTTTAAACTAATTATATTTCGCATTCAGAAGAGAGGAATTTTTGAAAATCGTCCCTGCAATTCAAAGTTTGTCAAAATTTTAAAGTTCCCTCTTCCTAATTTCAAATAATAAAATTACTTCAAGCAGTCTTTAGAGTTACATTGTCTATTGTGAATTTATCTTGTGCTAGTTAAAAAATCAACTACTTGTTCAAAATTTGAACTCGTTTGTTGAGAATTAAATTTTTCTGTTAAAGTTGCATTATTTTGATTCAAAATTCACCTCTGGTTGGAATTTTAACTACTTTGTTAAAAATCAATTCATATTTTTTTGGTGAAAATTCAAGTATTTAGTTAAACATTGATTTTTGATTTTGAAAATGGAACTATTTCTATGAGAATTTATGTACTTCGTGGAAAGTTAGTATTTTTTGTAAAAAAATAATCTTTATGGTTAAAAATGTATCTTTTTGATTAAAAAATCATCTATTCATTTGAAGATTTATTATTATACCTGGGAATTCATCAGTTTTGGTTAAAAATCAATTGCTTCAACGAAAATTTAACTGTTGAATTTTCATGGTAAGTCGATTTTTCTTAGTTCAAAATTCGAAATTTCGGTGAAAATTTGTCTTTTTGAATGGATCATTCCATTATTTCGTTGAAACTTCACATATTTTGTTGAAAAATCGACTTTTTGTAGAAAATAATCGTTTTCTCTTGAAGTTAAAAATCTTCATCAAAAATTCTTCTCAACATTTAACAATTCAAATTATGCAGTCAAACATTTTTCATTTAAGTCGAACATTATTCTACTTAAAAACTTTCATGTTTGGATTAAAATTGATTTTTGAAGCCAAAAATTTCACCTTTCCATTTTTGTTTGAAAAATTTTTCATTTTACGGTTCAAATTCCAACCATTCTGTTGAAG
>WSXT02027132.1:0-13878 GCA_011762715.2 Neuroterus valhalla | reverse complement strand
GCGCTCAAACTTGCGAGCGGAGCGAGCTGCGCGCGAAGCGCGCGATGAGAATGTGCCCGCGCAGCGGGCAGATTTTTTTTTTGCATATCGGTTAGTTTGATATTTTTGTAGAGATCAAAAGAGAGAAATCGAACTGTTCTTTTAGAAGAGAGGAAAAAGAGTTATGAAAAGCGATGAAAAATGCGATATAAATTGCATTATAGCCGAATGGGGAACATTAATTATGTTATAAGTTTATTACCCGTTTCTCGCTGCTGAACAGACTGCAAAATCTTACTGCTGCACTCTGTATGCTTAATAGAGTCATTACTCAAAGCAGCTACCACTCCTTTTAGATAAGTCATTGTGAGAAAACAAATCGAAGTATTGAATTATTTATTGTTAAACTATAGCAAATGTTAATAAGGAAAACATTTCATTATTGACCTTTTGGCAAGAGTTCAATATATTTCAACATTGTCTGTACCTATATCATGAGAAATATGATATTTGTCGTGGGCTTCTATTATAAAAACCTCCAACAAATAACGTGTTTTTAAGATATGTTATAAATAATTAGTATTCATATTGAGAAAATGTTATTTATTATTTCTCCGTTTAATTTCTTTAGGGAATAATATATTTAATATATTTCATTCCAATTTATTATTCAAATACTTCCATTTTTTAGTAAGAACAATATTCTGCAACTGCATACCTGAGACACGCGTCTTTTACTTTAAGGATTAGGCCATGTTTGAAGAAAAATTGGCAAAACTGTTAACCTTAGAATTTGAACAGCTGTTTTTTTTTTGGGTTTGGAAACTTTTGCGGATTTGAAAAATTCGGGGAATTTTCGTTACTTCGAGAAATCTTTTTTTGTTGTTGAAAATTTGAACCATTTGGAAAATCTTGAAAAATGAAACCCCTGGAAATCAAACAGGAAACCAAGAATCCAACGACCAAATTTGGACAAACACTTTTGAATATACCTATTATAAAAAAACCCTGAAGAATAAAAAAAAGGAAAGATGAGAGAAAAAGCAACCTCCAAATCTCCTTCTTTCTCTTTTTTATCTTTCGTCTTTTTTTTTCTCCAAAAAAATAAAAATAGATAAATATTCGAATTATCTAATAAGATGATAATAATTGGAATATTTTTGTTTTGTGTTTTTTTTTGGCGGTAAAAAAAAGACACAAGTTAAAAAAAGAGAAAGAAGGAGATTTGGAGGTTGCTTTCTCTTTTATCTTTCCTCTTTTTTCCTTCACTGTTTTTTTTATAATAGGTATATTCGAAAGTATTTATCCAAATTTCGTCGTTGGATTCTTGGTTTCCTGTTTGATTTCCAGGGGTTGAAGATTTCAACTACATTTTTTGGACGTTAATAAGAGATTTGATATTCTTTTTGTGATTTCAGATTCTCAATTTTCAAATCTTGAAAATTTTAACTGTTTGGAAATTTTTCAAAATCCAAAAATTTGTAATATTTTGAAAATTCGTAAACATTTTCTTATTTGGAAGATTTGAAAATTGGAGAAAATTTTACAATTTGTGCACTTTGGTAAATTTTGACAATTCGTGAAATTTAAAAAATTTTAAAAATCGGGTTCGGTAAATCTGAAATATGTGGGCAATTTGAAAAATTTGTAAAACAGAGAAATTGGAAAAAATTTGCTTCTTGGAAAATTCGAACAATCAAAAAATTTGAGAAATTCGATATCTTTTGGAAATTTGGACAATTCGGACCATTTGGAAAAATTTAAAATGTTTGGAAATTTTGAAAAATTTTGACGATTTGAGAAATTCGAAAAATGTCAATATTTAGAAAAATTTTCATTTTTGAAGAATCCGAAAAAACCAAAAAGTTGAAAAATTGATAGTTGGAAGAATTCAAAATATTTGGAAATTTGAAAAAATGCGGAAAATTTTGATCATTGGAGGAATCTTGAAAACTTGGAGAATTCGAAAAATTTGAAAAATGTGAACAGTTTGAAAATTTGGCAAATTTGCATAGCTGAAAAAAATTAAAAAATTGAGTAATTTCGGGAATTCCGATAATTTTGAATTTGAATAACATACGAAATTTGGACCGTTGGAAAATTTAAAACATTGAGAAATTCCGACTTTTGGAAAAATTCTAACCATTTTAAAACTTGAAACGATTAGGAAAATTCGAAAATTTTTGCGGAATTCGGAAAATTTCCACAACCCGAAAAATCTGAGAGATTCCGAGAATTTGGTAAATTTGGAGAATATGGACATTTTAAAAATTTGAAAAACTGAAAGAATTGGGAGATTTGTCACAGTTTGGAGAATCGGAACAATTCGGTCAATTTCCGGAATACGTGAAATTTTTGAAATTTAACAATTATGAAGAATTCAGAGAATCTAGACGGTTAGAAAAATTTTCAAAATCTTGAAGATTCAGATCGTTTGACAGATTTGGAGGATTTGGAAGATTTCACATTTTTGAAAGATTAAATAAATTTGGATACTTTGGACAATTTGAAATTTTTAGTTGAACTTGTAAAATCTCAAGAATCCAGAAAATTCAGTTCATTTGAAAAATGTGGACAGTTCAAAATATCTCAGATATCTAAGAAATTTGAAAAATATCAATGAACCTAACCTCTCAAAGTGGAAGTGTACAAAAGAATTCAAAAACATTCCAAACTTGTTTTAGAATAGGAAGACTTGGATTCAGTAGTGGTGATTTCTTGGGCTCTGCTCTAATCAATTGAAATGAAAGTGAATAAAGTGATCTTCTCATTTTGAGAAGTGACTATAGTGGTTCTGTCTTGAAAAAGCCTTTAAAATGTGATTAGAGAAAAGAAGTCACTAAATATAATACGACAATTTCCTTTAAAAAAAAAAATGAAAACCTCAACAGGATATACGTGTACTTAATTCGAGAGAAGTAACTTGATATCCCTGGTTTTGATCTCCGTCGCAGACAAGTACACGGAGACGGTCGTCGCTGGACGATAACAATGCGGAAAGAGCAGATCACCTGGTGAGGAAACTTTAGTACCAAGTAATTAGATTAAACAGCAACTGGAGCAAGCTTAGCGCACCTCAGCTAGAATGAGTTGTGGGTTTCTAGTGTACTCTCGTCTAACAGTGTTAACAGTGTTAACAGCAAGGTGTGCATTAGCACAACCATAGCTCTCTAGAATCAAGATTTGCCGCAAGCGACGATCCATGCTAAGAATCAATACCGACAGGTATGTATCTTGCAATTTCATATCCAGAATATTTCCTGTCGACGACAAACCTATTTTCGCCGTTCGGCTGGTCATCAAGAAAATAATGTATTTAATATTAATTTAACTCGCTTCTGGTCGACAAAAATCAGGGAAACCACTGCTAGTCTTCGTTATACTCAGTATTTTTATCTTTGCTTCATTGTTTGCCTATTTACTGTTATTTTTCGTCGATAGAAAAACTCGCAGAGGATCTGGCGCGCGAACAAGTGGGGAGAGTCGGACCTTCTGATTGGTTCGCTGCTCCTCTCTCCGACTGGAATACGGCGAAAATCCGTTGCGAGCTGAATCCTAAGAATTGTGCATTTCTTGGAATTCAGAGCTGAAGCTAAATATCCGAATTGAAATCTCGATGACTATTAATCTATTTGAAAACGCAGTTCTTAATTACGACTACCGTAGAACATTTTGGTCTCAATTATTTACAAGTACTAGCAGCTTATGATCAATCTTATTTTAAGATTGAAACAAGTTGACTGCAATACTTGTTGTAATATTGTGTATAACAATATAGTAATTTCAATTTGAAATGCCTTAATTTCGAATACTTCAATTAAAAATGTTGATTTTGAACAGAATAGATGAATTTTCATCTCAATAGTTGAATTTTCTACAAAAAAAAAGAACATTTAGATTGAGTTGAACTGAACCAAAAAGACAAAATTTTTAACAAAACAGTTAAAGCCTCGAACAAAACAGAATAAATAATAATCAAACAGTTGCATTTCAAGGCCACGAAGACGAATTTTCTAAGGAACTGTATATTTCCAACCAAATTATTAGGCTTTTAACCGGAGAAGGAGAATTCTTTTCGAAACAGTTGCATTTTTGACAAATAAAGATTAATTTTCGAACCAAAAAGACGAATTCCCAACTAACTAATAAAATTTTCCACTTAAATAATAAAATTTTCAACCCGAAAGGATAAATTTCTAACAAAACAGTTCAATTGTCAACCAAAAGGGATTGATTTTTAACAAAACTGTTGAATTTTGGAATAGGTTGATTTTTGACCAAGGAGAGAAATTTTCAAGAAAATGTTGACTTGTAGAACAAAAAAGATTTCTCAGTAAAAAAAAAAATTTTGACCAACTAGTTTGATTTGTGTGACAAAAGGACAAATTTCTTACATAAAGTAGGTTAAATACCATCCCCTTTTTCAAGTCCTATAGAGAGATTCCCCCTTTTTCCAAGTCTGTTGGGGACGGGAGTTCACCGCTGTGACTAGTCATAATAAATAACGTAGGTCGCATACCTCCCGCTAGTCATCAAAAATAATGTAGGTCGTACACCTCCTCCTTTTCCTAAGGCTGATGGGGACAGAAATTCACCACTGTGTCTAGTCATAAAAAATTATTGTAGGTCACAAACCTCCCCCTTTTTAAAGTCTGGTGGGGGCGGAGGGTCACCGGAGTGACTAGTCATGAAAAATAATGCAGTTCATACACCTTCCCCTTTTCCTAAGTCTGAAGGGGCCAGAAATTCACCACTGTGACTAGTCATAAAAATAATGTAGGTCACACACCTCCCCCTTTTTTTAATCTGGTGGGGGCGGAAGGTCACCGCTGTGACAAGTCATAAAAAATAATGGAGGTCACGCACCTTTGCCGCACCAAACAGGACCGATTGTTATTTGGTTATAGGTGTTTTTTTATAAGAGGTATGCGGGGGAAGCGGGAATGTCTTTTTCATTTTATAGACACTGGCGACCTGGCGTTTTCTTCAGGACGTTTTGATGTCTAGGTTCATTTGATACTACCGATTTGTCCATGTGAGTAGTTTGGAGACTAAGGAAGGAGTGAGTCCTTGTCTCGAGACGTGCTTTATTTATGGTCAACTAGACAGCGCATCTCACGCGCGGTTAGTGGGAGGGGTCGTACCGGGTTGTTCCGCATTCGCCGTTAGCGAGAAATCCATAAGCGAAAATTCAATCTTGTCAATCAACTGATCCCGTCTCATCCAAAAAACTTTGATGATTAACCTTACATTGTATAAAGATTAGGCTACGGAGCATAACAACTACGGAATGGTAAAAACTACGGAATGCTCAAGAGCGGTTGCAATATTTCCTTGCGTTGTTGAGTGGATTCGGAAAAATGCGTTCTTAGAGCCACGAAGTTTTGAAAAAACTACCCGAAGTCGATCAGGTTTCATAGCATAATAATAATAATAATAATAATAATAATAATAATAATAATAATAATAATAATAATAATAATAATAATAATAATAATTGAAATCTTATGCCGCCTGTGATTTATCTTCAAAATGGAAAATCATACGAGGAATGAAATTTGAATTATAGAAACGACCCATAAAGCTTACAAATCATCTTCAATATCACTCGGGACTGTCAAATTAAATTTTCAAAGTAGTAAAAATGCTTTCCAAAATAGTAATAAATGTCACTCTAGCAATATTTCTCGCTCGAACAGCGTTGGGCAATTTACGACCCTCTACTTCCAGGTCACTCGTTTCAGAGTGCGTCTCACGATCTAATCGTAATTTTCTTTTTTCCCGATAAAAACGACGACTTTTACCACCTTCTCAGAATTTCGGTACCCTCACTCGATTTAGTACAGCTTCATATTTTTGAGTCCACCACCGGAAGTTGAAGATATGCGTCTTTGAAACTTACCTGGAACAAAAAAGTAAATGAAGAATATTAGTCGAGTCTGAGTAGAGAAGACAAAGCA
This sequence comes from Neuroterus valhalla, assembly GCA_011762715.2. Taxonomy (NCBI): domain Eukaryota; kingdom Metazoa; phylum Arthropoda; class Insecta; order Hymenoptera; family Cynipidae; genus Neuroterus; species Neuroterus valhalla. Next base: position 7,939 of record WSXT02027132.1, on the reverse strand, counting down.
GAGTAAACATGCTTGGAAATTTTCAAACAATGAGGCTTATCAGTTGAAGTGAACAGAGGTTTGCTTATGCCTTCCTTTCCGCTAGAACCATATATTAATTATAGTACTTGGAAAAATTAAAAGATATAATATCATTGATTATTCATTAAAATTGTTGAGATTATATATCATTATTCTTATTTCTCCTCTTGAGAGAAGAGTAGGGATACCCTTAATTCTTGCGATGCTGATGACAGGATCATCCTACTCAAAGAAATAAATTGCTGGGTTGCTCAAACGCAAGAGTACAGACGAGGTACTTGGTCATTCCGATGATCCAAAAACGAACCGTAAACAGGAAAAATAAATGAACCTCTGTTCAGAAAAAGGCTTGTTCACTAAAAAGACCCGGTTTCAGTATGAAAATTATACACAAGTATATTACCGAATAATTACAAAATTGGGAATCTGAAGTGCCTTATCGAGCGTGTGTTCGGACAACTTGAAGCCGGTCTGCTCCCTGAGGGCTAGTTGGGGTTCCTATACAAAACTTTACAATAGACCTTCCTCACAATAGATCGGTAGTTCATATTTATCAGACCCGCGGCCGAAAGTTTGAAATATAAATGTATCATATTGAATACATCAAGTGAATTTCTCGTTTAAGAAGACGCTTGAAAATTTTGTTATAGTGCGCATACATATATAATGTATATGAAACAATTTTTTGAGCGGACGGGAAACTAACCAGCATATTTTTGCATGGATGCAAGCAAAACCTGCAGTTAGGCAAATTTCCTCCCCTTATCGGCATTCGTTGCATCCCCGAAACTTTAATTACGTTTACATAACTTTGCATGACAAAAAAAAGATAACCATTTTTATATTCAAAATAAAGTACCAACCTTGTAGGCTTCCATCTTTTTAAATTGATTCACAAATGTTCTGAGTGGTTGTGAAATGCATATCGAAATATAAAACAAAGTGCAAACTAATAAACAAGCGAATGTAAATACAGTTGTTCTCGGCTTCACACGGTTCCACCCACGGGAAATAAGACAAGTTTTATTGCGCCCGGAATCTGGGTTCTCGCTTTTGTTCCGAGTCGAATGACTTAATGTGGATTTCCGCAGATAACTGTTCATGAAATGCAAATTTATGGATATGACAAATGTGATGGAGCGAGACAGAGATTTTGAAGCGAATGGCTGAACAAGGCAGAAAATCGCACAGCGGAGGAAATGATGGGCACCTACAACATCCACAGTGTCATAATATCCGTTGCAGCTCATTTGGTGACTTTTCAAAAATAGATTTTCTTCTTGCGAAATCAGCATAGTTCGGGGTGAGACCGTAACATAAAGATAGCAACATGCTTATTTCTCCGTATCATATCTTTCTTCTCCTGTCCTAATTTCTTTCTTATGGACCAAGTATGTGTATCATCTTATACCTGAACCAGGTGTTTGTAATGGACAAGCCTTTTCCTGACCAAAGGCAGATTTATTTTTCCGTCTAAAGTTTCGTTTTAAGATCTTTGGAATTACCAAGTACTTCATTTGAAAGTTTGCTTCTGAAACCGACCTAGCTATTCATTTCATTGAGAAGGATGATCCCTGCCTCAGCATCGCAACTAGCTAGGGTATCATTTAACAAGTTCCACAAGTAATATTCTCAATTGAGAAACTAAAGAATAATAAGGCTACTGTTGCCGATGCTATCAACACTGAAATGTTTAAGAGCGATGGCAAAAATATTCGCTCATGTAGCTTCTCCTTTTTGGTCCACAAACTCCCTCCTGCCTCTTCTTGTGAAACATAGAATAGACAACTTTTCCTTGATTTTTGCAAAGACTTTGCCACGATTGCGACTTTGTTGCATTGTCAAGGCTGTCACTGTGGATTTTACGCATCTATATAATACGGTCCTAGCTCCTGATTCTTGTATTTATATATAAATGTGAACTTGATAAAGTATACCCACGTGGACACTCGACACGTTCATAATATAGTGTAGATGTAGAATTTTACTAGCACCCTGGGGAACGAAGTATTTGCAAGGACGCCCACGCATTTCTTCTCAGAAAGAAGATGTATACGTCGTTACGCACAGTGATATATGGAGTGGAAGCTAATAAATTTCAATTTTTAATAGCTATTATCTACGCTGCGACCTACATTGCAAATATTTTATCCTCGCGCATATAGAGTCACTTTCTATACAATTTAGAGTATTTAAATGATACCCCAATAATCTTTTTCTGGCGTGCGATATCATAAGGTGCAAAAAGAACAATTACCACTATATACTAGCGAAAAACACTAAACAAATGATAAGAAGTAGGTTAAGCTTCCACCTGGTTGACAAATTCAAATTTGCTTACTTTTCTTCACTTCCCCCTTTCCATAAGATGAGTTCATAGAGTATATTTGATATCGATCCTAATGGGAAGTTACAATTGCTTGTATGGGAGAAAAGGCTGAGATGAGAAAGGGAGGACGAGTGCTCGTCGCATAAAATTTGAGTACGCTCGAGCCTCAGACAAACGGACAGGTGGAGGTTCGCCGAGCTTTTTTTTATCGCAAGCTTGGTTGCGACTAGTGAATGGAAAAGGCAGTGCTGCTGCACTCTGGCACAACTGTGAACGGTAAAGAGAGAATAGATGTAAAAGGCTGGCTGTCTGGCTGGCTGGCTGAAGTAGAAGGGAAGCAAAGGGAAACGAAGGAAACCAAACCCCGTCTGTCCGTCCGTCTGTGCGTATCTCATCTGCATAGAAACAAGCTCGGCAGGACAATAGGATCTCTCGTCCATTCTGAACACTGCAAACACGTTGCAACCATGTTCTCCGGACCAATCGGAAACCACTTCACCATGAATCTCTAACCCTTTCGATCGGTGGTCAACATTTAGCTTACTACGTGTCTTTTGTGTAAACTACTATACCTTGTCGAACTCCATCAGTTTCAGGGATGTTTAATCCTTCTATCTACAATGACTCACTTATCTCAATATCATTCCACAATCCTCTTATCAGATGTGGAAACATTTCCAAAAAATTTAACTGTGAAAGGAAGAGTGATTGACAAGAGTGGGAGCGATATGTTTAGATGGTTTGATGATGTAAAGCAGGACTTAACAGAATGACGATCCTACCTGCCTAAGCTGCACTGGCTACCTTTGTTGCCACTAGCTACAAAGGCTTCAATTGGATGGCTACTTTGGATGCCGCTGGTGTGGCTGTCGCTTCTGTGGCTGTCACTAACTACCTTGGATGCAACTGGCAACCTTGTCTGTCAAAAGCTATCAGGGCTCCAAGAAAATACCGTGGCTGTGACTAGCTACTTCGGATGCCACTAGCTACCAAGGCTTCAACTGGCTTTATCATTGCCACTGGCTACCTCCGTTGTCACTAGCTGCTAAGGCTTCAACTGGCTACCTCAGATGCAACTGGCTACCGTGACTGTCACAAGCTATCAGAGCTTCAAGAAACTACCTTGGCTGTGACTTGTCAATGACCTTGGATGCCACTAGCTGCCAAGGCTTCAACTGGCTACAGTGGCTCTTACAAGCTACCTTGAATGCAACTTACTACCCAGGATGCGACATGGTACCTCAGATACCATTGGCTACCTTATTAGCCGCCAGCTACCTTACATGCCTCAACCTGTTCTGGCCTGTTCCAGTAGAAGGCCAAGAAGGAAATGGTTGAAATATGTCAATAAGACTCTTGAAGCAAAATTGAACTCTGGGTTATTCAACCTTGACTCAGGCGTGATTGGGTCACATGGACACCAGGATCGTAATCAGCGACCCAAAAATCACAATTATCGGTAGTTGGGAGACCCAGTCATAGCCGATATACCAGCCGGATGATAAAAAAAAGTATTTGACCTTCAGGTGATTTCCAAATGACTTCCAGAGGCCATTTGACCTCGATTCAGACGTGATGTGATCACATGAACACCAGGGTCGTGATCAGCGACCCAAAAAAAAATGTAGAACAAGCAAGCTCAGAAAACGTCCACCTCGTTTTCCTTCTGTGGCCCTGTGTTATTATTATGATAATATTATTATGATTGCACAGCGAATACAAGATATTTCGTTGTACTTCTCTGATCACATAGAGATTCCAAAGATCTGAAGGAATTAAAAAAAATTGATTTCGAGAAAGGCGATTATTAATCCTTCCCATAAGGGATGAATTGATGGAGAAGATCAAAATAATCATAGCTTTGGGGCATAAAAACCATGTCACAGAAAAGGATACGTAAGGAAGGAAGATGGGAAGTTAAGCGAAAGAAGCTATTATATCATGATAATTATTAATATCATTATTATTATTATATCAATAAAATTATTATAATATCACATTATATCCATAATAAAGAAACTAAAGAAAGATAAGACTGCTGGTCTGGATAGTATCACTACCGAAATGTTCAAGAGTGGTTGAGAATTCCCGATTGTATAACTTAGAAAAACTATTAATGTGTGTGCTGGGAACAAGGAAGTTCCAAATAATGAAGAACAATCTATCTACATTATATCGGACCCGATAGCATACCATTGGATAATCAATTTAAAAAAGCGAGCGAGGAACCTGAAAAATTCGATTTCCGTTGCTTTGTTATGCGTATGACCTATTTCCTTTACCATTTTAATTACATTTTCTGCCTTCCCTGATAGTGCACCATTTAGGCGAAAAAGAAAAACTATATGGGTCGATTTTAGAGCTAAAATTTAACCCAGAATCATGAATTTTTTCACGGGTAAACCGAACATTTTAAACATAGAATAAAACTGAGCAGACATCCTCACTCTGTTAGAGGAAGTATTAAAAATTAGGCACTGGATTCAAGAGGGCAAATATTTGAAGATGTTTTTTGATCAATTGTCAGGCCATGAAAAGATCGTCGAGACTCTTGTTGAAGGCGAACTCGGAAACATATTAAAACTTGGTTCAGGAGGCTTAAGAAACCAGTTGGAAGGGATTCGGTGGCATTAGCCGATATCGGCTTTGTTCCTCTTTTCTTCTCCTCGCGCGGGAAATGGGTAGAGAATACCGAGTCTCGCCGCCTCGCTCGGCGCAATATCCTTCCTCTGCACTCTGCCGGATATCGTTATCTCCGAGTCGACGAGATTACGATCTTCGCAGCTAGTTATACCTTTAAGGACTCGATTCCTCGAGCAAGTTTCCGTTAGAACTGACTCAGTGTCTAGATATCAAGGATCCATCATTAGAGAAGATGCTCCATGTCTTCGGCATACAAAGAGTCAATTCAATCCTTTGTCATTGTTGTCATATCAATTTTGTAAGATTTTAGAAATATTGGATGTCCTGCAAGTTTGTGACCTGTTCACCTGTTCTTGCGTTTGACACGACTTAGTCATGTTTGGCGTGAAAAAAGCGTCCAGACACCACTGCATTCTGCGTACGCACCATTTATTAATGTCTTCGCACGACTGAGTCGTTCGTGCGCGTCACTGGTCATAGTCTACGCACCAAAAGTTAGTGCGTGCGCGGCACTTACCGATGAACGAATCTTTTAAAGGATCGCGCCGACCCGTATAAAGTTTTTCGCCCTGAAGTCTCATGAACATCGGCTGTCACTTTGGCCACTTGCAGAACAATAAAGAATCACGCCGATGCTCATGAGACTTCAGGGCGAAAAACTTCATGCGGGTCAGCGCGATTCTTTAAAATATTCGCACATCGGTGGGTAACCCGCACGCACTAACTGTTGGTGCGTAGACTATGGCTAGTGACGCGCACAAACGACTCAGTCATGTTTTCATTATTGCTGCGTTGGATATCACTGGCCGCTACGTGAACATTAATGAACCGTGCTTGCGCAGCGTTGAGTGGTGTTTCGCGATTTTATTTCCAACGAACATCAACCATTGGTATTCGGGTTTCTCCGTGTAGAATGTTTGATGGCAAGAAACGACTTGAATCCCGAAGCATCATCCTAACAGTTGAAGGAAGCAGCTCCTTTTAATCGACATGATGGCGTTGGTTAAGTTAGCTGAATCAGAACACTTCATCAATATTTTTCCGTAACTTTGTGTTGTCCACTCTGATTAGAACACTTCCAGATAGCAAACTATCTTCAAACTCTAATTTTACTCCAGTTGCTGATTGAAAATCATCAAATAATGATTCTGGGTACCCAACATTTTCATCCTCGTTGACAGGAATTTCACGCTTGGACGCCAAGGTGTAATCGTCCACCTTTAATCACCGTTGAAGCGAACGCGCTAACCGAATACGATTGCACATTGCGGAGGACAGGGCGTTGAATCGAGTCTGATGCTGTATCCACCACTGGGTAAAACAAGGGTCGAACAGACGCCGTGTGGGGTCCCATTCTCATATAACCTGCACAACGCAAAGAGGGAATGACTCGGCAAAAAGGCGAGAGAGACAAAAAAGAAGATAGATAGAGAAAGCGATAGAGAGGGAGGAATACAAAATAAAATGGAACAATTGAATCTGGGCGAGCCAACTCACGTATTCGGTTTTGCACAACTTGTATGCGTAAGCGTTCACGCATAGGTTTCCGATTCCAAATGTCCGGTGTATGCGCACCTTTATGCCGCATTCGAGCTTGCAATTTGTATTTATTACAGGGTGAAGAACCCACTGGCGTAGAGGAAGAGATGTCCTTGTGGACTCAAAAATTTTCCGGATCATATCAAATTTGAGAATCTTTTTTGTGTATATGAGGGGTGTCCAACGCAAGGCTGGCACGCTTCTCCTTTCTTCCCCTTCTCCGAGCGCTTCTTCTAGAATTCTCTTCTCGCTCCCCCTTTCCACATCGCGCTCACCGCATGAACGCATTCAAGGTGGTAAGAGAGGGGATTGACGAGTGATACTTATTTACACCGTGCTCACGCGTTGGACATCTCTGCTGTATATGTTATGAGAAGCCGCGCCGGCTGTCTCTGCTTTAAAAATTCTCAAAACGACTCTCCTAGATCTTTCTGAGTGAACTTTCTAGAGAAGAGATCTTCGAAGGTTGATCTAAAGTCTAGCAGCGATCCCAGATCAGTAGGTCCTATCTGTTTGGCTTAGGAAATGAACTGTCAAGAAGGGTCATCATCCTTTACCCAAGTTAAAGTGCCTAAAAGAGTTGAATCTCGTACAGCAGAAGACGGACAGTTTCCTGAAGTTCGGAACTTCCAGTCTCTCACGAACTTCCAATTCAGATTTTCTTTTAAGAGATCATGAATTTTCTGTGATTTTTTGGTTGTAGAGACCCAGTGATCCTGGGTTAGACTGCACCTGTGGATTCTGGTGACTCCTGTTCCAGAGCCTCTTGAGCTTTTAAACATGAATTTTTTTTCATGGAACGGGACTTTCTAAAATGCTCATAATTCGGAATGGAAGAGAGGAATTAGGAAAGAACTGCTCTTCAAATTCAAAATTCGTCAGGATTCAAAGTCCCCTATTTGGTTAAACATCAAATTTTTTCCAGTTCAAAATTTGAGTATTCAAATTTTAGTTTGTCTGTTCCATTCTCGGTATAGGAAATGATTCCTTTTTCAGTTCGGAATTTGACTATTCTGTTGAAACTGTATATTTCTTGACGGAAAATTATTTGGTTTAAAAATAAACTATCTTGTTAAAAATTCATTTTCTTCTTGATATCGTTGATCCAATTTCCTCAACTGTGAGTTGAACTTCCCAATTTTTATAAAGAAATTACATAGTTACGAGGAAAATTTGAATTTTATTTAAAAAATTAATTTATTTTACAAGGTTCAATCTGTTTTGGTAAAGAATATTCAGAATGAACGTCATGAATTAAAATAAATGTTTGCATTCTGCGACAAACATGAATTATTATTATTATTATTATTATTATATAAACACCTATTCTTGAAAAACATTAGAATAATAGTACATTTTAGTTAATGTAATATACATTGAAATAGTTATGAAATATTAATCATATTA
>WSXT02027121.1:0-13879 GCA_011762715.2 Neuroterus valhalla | reverse complement strand
TTATCGGAAATGCCAAGGACTGGGGTGGACATCGTATGGAACGAAGTCAAATGACTGAGAAATGTATTACGTTGTTTTAAAATATTGTATGCATTTATTGTTTATCTTTGGTGCTTAATAAATATTTAAGTTTACTCATTCATTTTCCTGGTTATAAAATTATTATTATAAAAAAAATTATGAAAAATTAAAAAATTTGAAAATGGCTCTTAACGGGAAATTGGTGGGGGCCGAGTCGGGTACAGATCGGGCGGCCAGATCGGGCGCCAGACCTGGCTCCGATCGGGCCGTGTGTTTCATCAGCGATCGGGCCCAGGTCCATTTTCCAGGTCCGGGCCAGATTTAGCCTGGTCTGGGCCCGGTCTGGGCCATAGCGAAATTTCTACACGGGGCTTGCATAGTTTGACCAAAAAATGAATCTTTATATTTTTCATCATTTTTTGTGCGACCAAAATTTGTATTTCCGATTTTTTTAGACAAATCGAAAAGTTGTAAAGATCACCCTGTAGGACTAACGAAAAGAAGCATTTTTTTCTTCAAAGTTTTTCATATCTTGCGTTGTTTGGCTAAAAATGGTCATTTTCGTTTATATTTTTGAATTTTGAAAATACTATAACTTTGACAATTTTATTTTTATCGAAAAGAATGATTAGAATAAATTGTTTCACGCTAAAAGAAATTGTACTTTTAATTTTTGATTCTTGGAAAAAAAAGTCGGAGCCCTCTCCGACTTTTCATCCAAAATAGCTGGCTATCGAACTTGACCTGTCTTTTTGGTCCCTCAAAATGTGTGCCAAAGGTCAATCTAATCCGATTTAGTCTTCCAAAAGTTATCGAGTATACAGACGACAACGACGACAGCAGACAGGCACCAAAGTATAAATGAATGAATGAATAATCATATTTGATCATACTTTTACACGTTCTCAGGGACCAAAAAGACGTTTAATCAGCTTTTTTTCTGCAAGAATATTCTAAAAACAAGAAATTTCAGTTTAAGAACAAAATTTTTCTTTGAAAGAACATCTACAAATTTTGCTTATTTTTTTTTTCTCATGAGATGCATAGTTTTGGTATTACTAAAAAAAAAAAAAACATTTCAAGTTAGAGTCAAGTTTCTAGCACAACTTAACGAGATACAAAAAAAAGTTTGAAAAGAAAAACTGTTCTTTTTTTATGGGATTCGTGGTTTTTGTTTTAATTGTAATTATATTAATATTAGAAATACGGTAACTAAATTTTTTTTGTAAACTAGGTACGAGGTTTATAAATTATTATTATATACGTTTGATGCATTAGAGCTAAAGGTGATATAGAAAAGTTCACGTTTCGGACAGATTTTGATCCAGTGCGCAGCACGAGACACACGATGAGAATGTATTCGTTAAAGCCGGAGAAGCTTTAACAAAAGAGAATTCACAATCATCAAATACAGCAGTCGACATTCTACTTTTTAGTTCCAAAACTCTATATACAATTGGAGGGAAGTGCAAAGACCGAGCGCGGAGCGCGAGGTATATTTATTATCGAGCGCGAAGCGCGAGGTATATTTATTATCGAGCGCGAAGCGCGAGATCCGAAAGACGAACGCCTCAGGCGCGCTTAAACTTGCGAGCGAAGGGCGCGATGAGGATGAGGTTACTGATTCTTACTGAATTCTTTAAAATAATACGATTTTACTTAGTATGATAGTTTTTTTTGGGTTCGTATCAATTTGCATCCGGCATGTTTCCCTTACGAAGCCTTCCGTGCGGTATTTCTTTCGACCCCGAGTACAATGTGGTTCTGGAGGCTTGCCACAAAATTTTTAATCAATTTTGGAGAGACCCCGTAGTTGTGGACCCATTTTTTTGGGGAAAACTTTGCTCTACAACTTCATCCTATTCAGTTTTAAGAAATAATTTTTTTAAAGGCTCAAATCATCACAAAACCATTTCAACAAAACCGAGACATGTTTGGAAAAGAAGCCGGAAAACGAGACACGTGGCTAGTGGATTAAATTTCAACAAAATCTAGAGCTTATTCTCTTACCAAAAAGAATACTTCAAAGTGATGCCAAATTAGTTTTAAAAATGAAACAAGAAAAACACCGCAATACAATAAGTTGTTACCACAAAATCAGGTTACTTAACGAGTATTTATTCGATTTAGGTTAGAACAGAGTGAAAATGCTGAACACAATCGAGTTGTTTGAGACAACGGAACAACTTCTGGGTTGGCATCCTAAAAAAGTTGAAAAGAAAGTTTGAACTGTGCGGAAAACATGTTTTTTATTTTAAGCTAAATGCGCAAATTTTGAAATACAAAATCCCTAAATTGAATACATAAAAGCAAGATGAACATGCTTCTTCGATTCAAACTGGGCAAACTCATGTTTTTTTTCAAATTACAAAATCCCACAATTTTACCCATTCTTTTCTCAATCATTTTTTACTACGATTTACTATAAAAAAACTCCACATACAAAGAATTTGCAATCATTTTTGAACTAAAATTACTTTTTTTAAATTTTCAAATTAAAAACCCAACACTAGGTATATGGAATAGTCACGATGAAATCACTAATAATTTGAGCATATTATTCAGATAAAAAAACTTTCTCTTAAAAATCTTATTACTGCTATATATAATAACAGATATTATTATATTACTCAACTCTAATGGCGCGCAATGACGACGTCGACGTAACACGTAAAAATTAGGAAAAGTTGTGGATTTTATAGTTGACTTTGTCGTGTTTGTAAATTTATAAAACTTCTAACGATTGAAAAAAAGAAGTGTACAAAAAAATCTAAGAGAAACTGCATTTTTTCTAGAATTAGGAAACTTTAAATGAATTTTGACAAGTAATCACAAATTTTTAGAAAAAACTAAAATTCTCATATTCCTGTACTTCATTGTATTTGATTTTATAACAGGAACAAATTTTAACCAGGGCACTTACTGAAAATTAGTAATCTAGAATTCCTTGCAGAAAATTATTGCAGGTCCTCGAACTATGTGGAAATAGACACACTTTGTGCACCTCTGATTTTAAAGTGTGCGTTCTAAATTAAAACGTGTGTAATGTGTTTGTATGAAGTACAAAATTTCTTGGGAACAAAAAATCTCCTGCGGAGAATAGAATGCAAAAACGTAGTGCCTAAAATATTTAATTTTTATAATCAGAAATGATCATTTACTTGTTATCTTTTCTAATGATTCGTTTGTTTTATTATTTGAAGTTTAAAAACACATAGGTATAAGATGGAGTAATGGTTGATTGATAGTATATAAAATGTTTTGAGGACGGATTTTTTATTTTAAACGCTCGCATTTGCCTGAACATTTGGCCAGAGGAGTGGAAAACTGCAGAAAATCAAAACTCCTGAACGCAGTCGGTTATCGACAAGCGTGTTTGGATGTAGACATTCGCACTGGTCCTTGGCGTCAAAAAACACGACTAAGCGAGAATCCAGATCGGTCACCCACCCGAGTGATAACCGCGCCCATCGGTGCTTGGCATTCGAGATCCCGCCGAATCGAGAATCACCACCCAGCTACTGCCGTCGGTAACCGTACAACATGAAGTTTTAGTAAAACAATTCCTATTATCGTTTCCTATCATCAATAACAAGCAATAAGTTTTAATTAAAAATAGTTTTAAACGATATACGACATGGGATATAGAATTGAGAGCTTCCACTTCAACTTGGAAAACGTTTAAAATTAATCAATTTTAATTATATCCGAAGCAATGAACATAAAGAAATTCAGAATGAAACTAAAAAAAATTCACACACAAAATGGAAAAATTCAAAGGTTTATTTAAAGTGATCAAAGTCAAACTATGAAAATAAAAATTGTAATCGTAGTAATCGTGTAATATATTTCATATTTGCATATAATTAATTGTCAATGCAATGTTTGGGCGGGTGCAAAGGGTGCAAAGCGTGCAGTTGTGAATTATGTTTTTTTTTGCCCTGAATTATTGATTACTGGTCAAATAGTATACTTTACCTAATCTCTGACTTTACAATATTTTCTAACTGACTCCAGATGGTCACTAGGAACCTGCCTAGCCTATAGTCAGTAACTGAATCCTTTGAGCAAGCACCCTCTCCCAAAGATATTATGATTTTATGATTATCTCTCCTCGAACATCTAAAAAAATTTTTAATTGAACAAAATGTTGTATACAAACGTAATTTATTGTTTTCTAAGGTTTTTCTAAAAATATCAACTCGATATCTATTTCGGTGTAGACGTGACGACGTGAGTTGCTGCAAAAGAATATGTCGGTAAGGTAGGAATCGGGTAAGTTTAACATGGCCTCAAATGAATTTGAATGAGAGCATTGTATAAATTACTTTTGTAAACTCAGATTACAATGATCAAAAATATTCGTTTCCTAATGTTATGCAAGTTGCAGTTAAAATAATTTATATTTTTCTTTATAAAAAAACGTACAATGATAAACAAATTGTATCATTATTTTAAAATGAGTTTTTTATTGAAATCTTAGCTTAGATAAAAAAAACCATTCCTTAGCAGAATTTATCGATTGAGGAGAACAGGACTGGAGCTTCGCCTAACTCACGAGCTATGCTGGGGCGCTCGAAAGAATTATGTCAATTTGCACGATTTGCGCTGGAAACAGACAATCTAACGAATCATTACAAGAATAACAAGAAATGTCGTTTCGAGAACCAACAGAAATTACAAGTGTATTCAGTTACAGTAATACATATCGATAATCTGATACGAGTGTAGAGTTGCTTATTATTCTTGCTTAATCCACATGATAAAGTTAAGCGAATCGTGTGAGGGAAAACATGTCCTCTTCTAGTGATTTATCTCGATCTCACGAATATTTGAGTTTTCGAAGCTCGGTGCCACTCAGGAAAATTGTTGTTGACGTCGACGGTTCCAAGGTAAACAAATTATACATCATTTTCTCATAATTTTTTTTTTATATTCAAATATTCATTCACTTTTGTTTGTCAGTGACAAGTCGCTTTTCAATTATTTGAGGAAAAATATGCATCTATGGATGAAAATAAACATGGCTACTGGATTTTGTTTATCTTCAGTTTATCCAATTAATGGATTTGTTGCCAACTATAGAGAGTGTTTATTGGAACATAAACGTGATAGGGAAGTTGTCTTTTCCAGAGCTATTCATGTGACTGAAATGCGTTTTGTAGAAATTATTTGATCGTAGTTTGATGTTGGTCTTTTGGATTTTTATTCAATATCTTTACTTTGAATCTCTTACGAAGCTTTCGATAATCATGCATATTCATATTAATTCACAATGCTATTTCTCGTAGAAGGAGTGAGATTGATTCACCATAATATTTCCTTAAGAGAATTTTGATAGATTTTGAATAAGCTTGTTGTGAAAAAAATATTATAGTGCATTATTATTACACTTATTAAGGACAAATACACGTTATTAAGTATTTATTGGTATCCATCTTTTTAGCAATTAATTTATTATGAATAATAAGAATAATTAGTTTTCATTCAATGCATTTATTTATTCAAATCAAAAGACGACATATTCCATATTTCAAATCATGCAGAGAGGTCCAGCCTAGGGAGAAAAAAATGATTTTTTATTGGAAATATCATCCTAGAGCAAATTGGAAGGGTCATTCAAAGATAACCTGCAAATTCTCAGAAAATGACATGCATTTTTTTTAACCCAGTTTTTATTAAATTCTTGGGAGTGGATTCGAAAGTTTCCTTCTTGGTAAATCACTGCTTAACATGGAAAAATTCATTTTTGAAAAATCAAATTTTCGCATTCTCCTTTGAAAGGACGAAAAGTATAAAAAATTGTTCATATGATTCGCACATCTAAAAAAGTACCTGTTGCTCTTTTGTGATATCTCCTCCCTCCCACGGTTCCGCTGTTAAACGGATGGGATACCTTCCTTTTGTAAGCAGGAAGTATAAACAAAAATGCAGGAAAAAGGTGGGGCTTACCAGAAAATCTTCCTTTTTCTCATCAAGTTTTGAAAAAATAACATAAAGATTTTGAGGAAAGTCTTACATTTTTAATGAGTTTATTTCGTCAATCCAACAGTATACACCAATTATAGGATTGTTATCGTACATCAGCTTTCAAGTTATTACATAATAGAATAAGCCTAGATTAGGTCTAAGTGGTATTATTTTACAATTATAGATAGATTCTCGTCGATATTTTTGCATATTTTGTTAAAATTTCTACATAGTTTAACATGGGAGAGTAATAGAGAGATGGATTTATTAGTTTCCAAGCATAGCGGTTCTGTCGCTCGTGCGTTTCTGCGTGGATTTCTGAAAGGAAGAGCATTCAGAAGATCCGGGCATTCTTTGGTTCCCCTAATTATCTCAATTGCATACCCGAATGATAAGATTAGATGTCTTTCTTTGATAGTTAAAAAATTAAATCTTTGACATAGATCAGTGTTGTTGCAGCCTCTAGGAGAATAGCATCCATCCTTTCCATAAGCGAGTAACTTTCAAAATCTTTTTTGGATTCTTTCCAGCTCATTCTTAGCGGTTTCCCTTTCAGGGCTCCATACAACCGCAGCGTATTCAAGCTTGGAACGCATAAAAGCGTTAAATAATGCTATGAGAGAGTTTTGGTTTTTAAATTTTTTGGTGTATCTAATTATAAATCGTAACGTTTGACAGGCCGCATTTACAATGTAGTCTATGTGCTCTATACAGTTCAATTTATCGTCTAACCTTATGCCTTAATCTACAATAAATCCGACACTGGTTATCGGGTTTCTCTCGATTTCATAATCAAAGAAAATTGGTTCCGTGTTCCTTGTAAATCAAATTATTCGACTTTTATTGATATTTACTGATAGATTCATATTTTGAATCCAATCGAAGAAATCCATAAGATCCCTTTGTAGGAGGGTACAGTTTCTTATAATATTAATCTTAATGTACCTTTCTCTTTTCACTCGCTGTTTCTCCTAAACGTACGTTGGGGTCGTAGGGCGATTTCTCTGTTCCACGTTACATATTCTATTAGTTTCATGCGGTTTGAAACTTTCAATCCACAGCATTATCTTCTTTAAAAATAACAAATGTTGATTACGTCGTAGACTACCATTTGCCCTTAACATTTCGAATTATGATTTTTGTCAATGCTTCTGTTCAAATTTTTTTTGTTAAATTCCAGAAGCGGTAAATTTGAGATTTTCAATTATACTGGAATTCAAATTAGGATTTAGCGTTGCATCAATTTGATTTTTTTTAAATCTTAGAACTTTTTAGTTGTTTGGAAATTATTATTCAAAACTGTATAATGCTTTCCTTCCAAATTTTTAATTTCTCATGCATGGGCTTAACTACTTCTCCAAGTTTAAAGTCTATGAATATCAAATACTTTAGTTTATAAATTGTAAGATTGATTATTTCGACAGACTTGTATTCTGTAATGTCAAATTTCTATCCGTTTGATTCAAGAAGATCCAATTTTGAGAGCTTCCATTTATAATTGTTCAATTACAAAAATTTGTAGGAATAAATTCAAACCGAATCATTTGAAAAAATCCATTCCAGGGATGGAAAGTATACGACTCGAATCCAAAGACTGTAAAGTGCCCACTTATTTGTCTGGCTCCCGCCAGCGGAACTGCAGACGTTTTTTTCAAACAAATTCTAGGACTAGCAGCTAGAGGATATCGAATAATATCGGTAAGATAGTGAATTGAAGAAAATTCTAAATTTCACTAATTTTGATTTCTTTTCATTCTATGTTTTCTTCTAGGCAGAGGCACCCGTTTACTGGAATATTAAAGAATGGTGCGACGGTTTCAGAAAATTGTTGGACTACATGGAATTAGAGAAGGTTCACCTCTTCGGTGCTTCTCTTGGTAGATACCAAATTCACTCTAAAAATGTGAAACCTTTTACATCTTTAGTTTCAATATGTATATTTTTTCTGAAATTATTCTTATATAATATTTACGATTGGTCAGTCATTGCCGCTACTGATTTTTAATTGACAAAAAATGTCTTCTATCAATCCTTCTTCAAAATTATGGGGAAATGGATTTTGTCCACCAAGTCGCAAAGCCCTCAAAAATGAGAAGAATGTAATTAAATTGGGAAACCATTTCTAATTACAGGCGGGTTCCTGGCGCAGAAATTCGCTGAAGTAAATGCACATTGTCCTAGAGTAGTGTCACTAGTTTTATGTAACACATTCACGGATACATCTGTGTTCAGTTATACTGACTCCGTGGCTGTGTAAGTTCCAAAAGAATGTTTTTAGTTATTTTTCCTTCAAGAACTTAAGTGAATAACCAACGCATTATACTTGCAGATAATTGCTTATTGAATGATTGTAAAGGATTTTACATAAATTGTGATTTTTTGTTTCAATTCAAGTCGTTCACGTTTTAAATGAAAACTGGTTTGACAGCGATATTCTTAGTTTGAGAAAGTGAAAAAAATTTAGCTTCTAGAAAAGAGTGACAAAAATAGAATCTTTAGTATGGTATACTTTTCTAAAATATAATATGCCCAAACATTGTCCATTTTTCTGGTTTTTAATTGAATGCTGTACATTTAACTCGTGAATGCTCTATTTTTATTAATACAGTTAGAACATTTTAAAATTGCTAATTTTCCAACGCTCTTATTCTGAACTCACCTCATTTAAAACTTGGATTGATAAATTCAGGATTTTTTAAACTATCGAAACTTTATTCTTCTATTTCATTTTTAATGTTTTAATCTGAAACGATTCATATATTCCTAAATGCTGTCAATTAAAATTATTCGATTCTAGTGTCTTTAAAATAAACTCGTGAACTTTTAAATATATTTTCCTTTCAGAGGAATAGTCCATAAAATTTTAATCTAAAATTGTGAAAGGAATCCACTTTGAACTTTTTCAATTTCGAATTTTCCTACGCTGAATGATGAATTTGATATTATCTCCTATATTATTTTTTGAAAACATTTTTAATTCAAAATTGCTCAATTTTCGACGCTCACGATTTCACGTTGAGAAGTATTCTGAATATTTCATAACGAAATTATCAAATTTTAAACGCATAAGACTGAAACTTGCTCAACCATTAAACGAGCTAGAAGTTCAATACTTTACATCGTCTAATTTATGAAATGTCAATATGGAATTGTTTTGTTTTGAACGTTTTCAATTTTATATGGTACAACTTAAACGCTTGGAATTGAAATGCTCCATTTTTGAATTTCAAGAAACCTCTTTCCGAACCCAAAAAATTGTATGTAGTTGTACTGCCAAAGCTCTCAGTTTAGGTTGATTCCACCTGCAACGTTTCAATTAAAATGATTAAGGTTTGAACTTTTTTGAATGAAGACTGTTAAATTTCCATCACTTCCAAATTAAATTTTCCATTTCCGAATTTGAAACAATTTGATTAAGGACTGTCGAATTTCCTATGGTTTTAATTCGAATTCATTTCGTATGGAATAATTTTCAATGTTCAAGATTCTATAAACAATCCTTGTATTTTTCGTTTTTTGTGTGTAAAAAAAATCCTCTGCCAGACCTGAAAAAACACAAAACAATATAAGAATTCGTTGCTTCAGTTTCTGGATACTTCCATCACTCGTGTTGAAAAAAATGGTTATGGGAAACTTTGAGACAGAAAAAGTCGATGGAGAAATTATTGAAGCCATTGACTTCATGGTCGAAAGGGTAGGTATAACTTGAACAACAAAAACTACGACTTATACTTGAATGTATAATACAAATAAATTCATTTTTTATCTATGCTAAGATAATATTCCGTCAAGTTCGGAAGTAAAAGAAAATAAACAGTTGTTTCAAACCTTTTGCCTGGTTAGAAAAAATCTAGTGAATTGTAATTTTGAGACCAATTTATTTTTCAACTTTTAATTTACAGTTGGAAAGCTTGACACAACCAGAACTGGCTTCGAGATTAACAATGAATTGTGCGAGTTGCTACGTCCAACCACAGAAAATTTGTCACTTGCCAATCACTATAATGGACGTCTTTGATGAATATGCTTTATCTAATGTAGTCAGAGAAGAAATGTACAAATGCTACCCCAATGCCAAATTAGCACACTTGAAAAGTGGCGGAAATTTCCCGTATTTAAGTAGATCAGCAGAAGTCAACCTGCATTTGCAGGTAATCGAATATTTTTTAATTTCAATTTCGGATCACGAGAAAAACATTTCTCTTAGATCTTGATATCATACGATTTTTCGTTATTTGAAATTAGAGTTTGGTAATCATGATTAAGTCTATTGAATGTAATGGATATAATTTCTTGAAATAATTTTGAATTGCAGATTCACTTGAGACAATTTGAAGGTACAGAATACGCAGCTTCAGACAGAAAAAGGGTATAAGAAGAGAAATAATATTTAGAGCGTATATAATTGTACATAAAATTACTGACGTAAAATTTACCCAAATGTGTAACAGTGACTAGAGTGAAAAGGAAATGTTAGATAAGGGAAAAGAAGATACTGGAAATGTAACAAAATATGATAAATTTATTTTCACAAACTTCAATTACCAGTGTTATACATTAAACTTAAAATTTATTACAATTGCTCAAAAGAAAAAAAGTCTGATCTGTGCTGATCAAACTGTAATCAGCATATGCCTAAAATCTTGCTGCATTCCAAACTTAGGTTTACTTTATAAACATCAAACATTTCTTCAAGACTCACGAATTCATAAATGCGTAATACTATTGTTTACTGTTATTTACTATCTATATGTTGAAAGATTGTTATGAATGTGTGCGTGTAATTTTGTTAAGTATGATTCGTGATCACTTGTCACCATAATTATGAGTCTTTTCATACCGAAAGATTCATAACGAATAACTGGTTTGCAAATAGACTATTTTACGGCGTGTATTGAAAGTTTAATGCTTTATTTACTTGTTTGTGATTAATGAAAATATAGTATGTCTGTAATTTAAATGCTACTCTACAAAGGAATACTCTTATATCTATGTTGATATCGATATAATGTTCAGTAATTACTTATTTAAGTATATTTGTATCCGTTTTATACTGAGTAAAGTATGGTACAAGAGCCCTTTTGAAAAGCGTAATATGTTCGATGGAAATGCAATATGATGAATTTCAAGTGTTTTGTTACTGATGTACTATATTTACCAACATTTAGTGTGAAATAAATAATTTTTTACAAGCATTCGAACCTTGTTCTCAACTTATCCTGCTATCAATATAATAATAATGACTCGTTGTATTACACTAGAATCCCGAACATAGTCAGGTTTCGGGCTTGGCTATCAACGACCTTAGACCACCTTCGCAAGTGCCTCTACGTAGGCATGAAAGGCCGTATTAACTTTTTCTATGTGATTTCAGTCCATTCGCGGATTGCCAAAATGAGCTGCTTGGGTACTGTCCGCTTTCAACGTACGGCATTGGCCGAGATTAAGGCGTGTCCAGCGCTTCTCTCCGAAAAATTATACAAACATTATACAAATTGACAATGTAGATTGTAACAAATTTTTATGTCCATTCATAATTTGGCTAAATTTTGCACACTCCGAACGTGGAATTGATTAATATTTGAGACTTTTGAAAATTTCGGTGTTCTTCGATTACATTTGAGATCGTAAGTTTTGCGCCACTCATATTTCATACGTGTCCAATTTTTTATATGGGTTTAGCTTTTTCAGGAAATGTCAAGAGAGACATTTTAAATACATTCTAATGGGAACGAAGACTCAACTAAAAGGCTTGCCATTTAAAATTGGCTCCTTATGCCCGAAAAACTCTTCTGGTGTCAGAAACAGAAGCTCAACTTCGTTAGCCAGCTATTTTGGATCAAAATTCAAATAGTAAGATCATTTTCAAAAGTTTTTAGACCATTTTTTCAAGACTTAAAAATTGCGAGTTCGGTTTCCTGTAGTACTCAATAGGTGGAACAATTCATGTCCATGATTTTCTTTTATGAAAACACATTTTCAGAGTTAGCATTTTCAAAATTCAAAAATACAAACAAAAATGAGAATATTAGGCCAAATAACGCAAGATTTGAGAAAAAATCTAAAAAAGGAAAATGCTTCCGTTTTGGAGCCCTACAAGATCATCATATCATGATTTTTAATTTCCTTAAGAAATCAAAACTTCAAATGCTGGTTGCACGAAAAAATAATTAAAAATAGACAATTTAATTTTTTGGTCAAACTATGAAAAGTACGGAAAAATATAATGGAACAAAAAATGTGTATGTCCTTTATAGAATCGTTAACTATGCATTTGATCATGTGATGATCTTTAGCGAAGTTGTGCATGAGAGACCACGAAGGTTTCTGAGTTGGTACGACCAATTTTTGACTTACCCCGCGGCGGCGAAGCTGACGCCACATGGCGCAGCTAGTTTGTTATAAATTACTTTTTGATAGGAAAAGTAGCTCTTACTCCATTCATAAAAAACATCATATATTAAAAACACATTCTTATCACGCGCTTCGCTCCGTTCGCAAGTTTGAGCACGCCTAAGGCGCGCGTATGTCAAGTCTCGCGCTACGCGCTCGGTCCTTGGGCTTCCCTACATTTGTGTATAGAGCTTTTGGAACTGAAAAGCAGAATGAAGACTAGTGTAATTTTATGATTGTGAATTCTCTTTTGTTGAAGCTTCTCCTGGCTGTAACGAATACATTCTCTATGTGTCTCGTGCTGCGCACTCGATCGAGATTTTTTCAAAATGCATACATCCAGACATACATACAGATAGACGCATTCGTAAAAGCTGTTTTACGGTTCCATGGGGTCTCAAAGCGTGGACATTTGATGAAAAGGGGGGGGGGCATATTTTACACAAATCTAACATTCTCTGTTAAGAATGTAAAAATTGAATTTTTGGATAGATAACTAATAGAGAAAAGTTGTTCACTCGAAGAAAATCTATAAATTTGTTATTAATAATTTTTTTATAAAAGGCGTTGTTTCTGTTATTATCGTAAAATTCAAATTTTTAGGAAAACGATACAACCAATGAAAAAAATAAAGCAACAAAAGTTCTCTACGCAAAAATGAGCTACAAATTTGTTACCATAAAAATGTATATGGCACGTGGAGTGAAATGTTTTAATCCTTGCTTGGGAGTGAAATATGTTACTCCAACTCAAAAGAGTAAAATTATGACTCCATTAGAGAGCTTATTCACTCCAATAAGAATTAATTGTCGATTTACTCCAAGTGTAGTGTAAAAAATTCACTCCACAATATTTAGAGAGTATTTGAATTATTCGAATTGGTTGAAAACTAATACACTCCAGAAGCCAAGAATGATTTTTCTACATTTTTGTAATAAATAAAAAATTAATTCGGAAAAATGATAAGCTTCTTACGTGCTTGATTCAGTTTCCAGTGTAATGCAGACACAGAGTTGCAAATATTGCAAAACTGTTGAAAACCTCTACTTCTATGAAGATTATTGGATTTTTCTTTACTTTTGATAAAAATTTTTTTTAAGATTAATTTAACTTAAGGCTCTACTAGCCTTAAGAAACACATTCTCATTGAAGTACTTGCCACCGATCTTTATATCTCGCATAGTTTGGCTAGCAAATTGAATTTTTCATTGTTTAAAACGCGTTGTCACGATTAAAACAGAAAATATACATCTTATTGAAAAATAGTTCGTATATGAAACTTGAAGGCCTTTTCAAAATGTTGAAAGATGTATTTGTATCGACCCTCATTTTAAATTAATAATCGCATGTTTGATGATAAACTTGGCTTAAGGGTCACGAGAGAATCCACTCTGAAAAGAATGTTTTTCAGAAGAATATTACATTCTCATCAGAGAAGGTATTAGATTTGTGTAAAATTTGACCCCCCCGTTTTTGTCAAATGTCCACGTTTTGA